>ML110722.1:92379-148342 GCA_003697995.1 Taxidea taxus jeffersonii
CTTCTTCTTCTTCTTCTCCTCTTCCTCCTCCTTCTCCTCCTCCTTCTTCAAATATTTTGTTTATTTATTTGAGAGAGAGAGAATGAGAGTGAGTGAGCATGAGAGGGGGAAGGTCAGAGGGAGAAGCAGACCCCCTGTTGAGCAGGAAGCCTGATTCGGGACTTGATCCTGGAACTCCAGGATCATGACCTGAGCTGAAGGCAGTCTCTCAACCAACTGAGCTACCCAGGCGCCTTCCAAAGCCCCTTCTATTACATGTTGCAAGATGAGGCTTCATTGGAGATGAGGAGGCCACTGTGGGAGAGGCATAGTTGAGACTAAACCAAAGTAGGCAGAAGACATGGTGTGACTGGTCTTTGGTTGCTTCTAGTTTCTGTCTTGATGAAACAAAACAAAACCTTAATTAACTAACCCTCTGTGGAATAAATAGAACTATGACTTATTCTTCACATCAATATGACAGATTTTAGGAACAGCAGTGTTCCCTTTCCTGCCACAGTTTTGGATGGTGACAATTTTCCTTCCCTCTGGAAACTCAGAATATTCTAAGAAATTGGGAGGCCAATTTTAAGTGGGAAAGAGGAAGGTAGAGTCACTCCTCTGCACAGTTATGGTAAAAGGATGAGATTCTGATGAGCAAGGGGGCCAAAACTCTCTTTAACAGATGAAGAAACTCAATTGCTACCAAAAGCCATTTTGGTCTGACTTGAAACACTTTGAGGATGAGGCTGCAGAAGAGATTCATTGAGGCCGGCTGGCATCCTGGGGGGTTGTGGGGAAAGATCCACTCATTGGCAGGATGACTATCCACCCTCCTTTCCAGAGAACCACTCTTCAGAGAGGCAGACTTTTGTAGCTTCTTTTTCTAAGCATGGCTTCCCACAGATGCATTTTATCTGAAGAGGGAGTGAATTTGATATGAAAGCCTTTGAGAAAAAAAATAAATAGGGAAAATCAATGGTATCATTTTCACAGAATCTCTTTTCCAAACATAGCATTGTAAGAAGAATGGCAGTTAGAGCTCTTCCTCCCAGGGACCTCCCAGAGTCTGGGTTTCCTCCCCTGCGTTGAGTGTGGGAGCTCAGCTAAAAAGAGAACAAAGGCAGTTCTAAGGTCCTTCCATTTAGGGTTACAGGGCAGAGCTGGAGGGGGCATTGGGGATCATCAGATCCAATATTCTCTTTGCACATGAGGCTTCTGAGGGAAACAGAGGTAAAGAGACTTTCCTGAGGCCTTATGCCTCAGGATTTCAGGCATCTTTCTTTTAGCCAAGTTTCATTAGGATGAGAAATCAGGCTGTGCTCTCATATGATGTACTTGATGAGGTAGTGAACAATTTCACACTCAGCAAGCACACTTTTTCTCCTTGGGCTGGAATCTCTGTATTTAGGGAGACTTTAAGCTGAGTCACTCTGTAAAGAAGACCTGGACTTTGGTGCTTAGAAGTCCTGTTGCCCTAGGCAGATCATCTTGCTCCTCTCTCTCCTTTCTCTTCTTGCTGCTCCTTTTAGTCTACTTTTTGCCTTTCTCCAAGTCATGACCATTACCTGGAACACATCCTTCCTTTCTCTCCACCCATCCTGGTTTAGTGTCTCCCTTCATAACTTGACTTTCCATCCTTTCCTTGAGAAAACCACTTCTCTATTCCATCCTTTTGCTTAATTACTCTTGGATCTCATATGTCCTATTCACTCACCATGGTTTATAGAGCACCATCTTGGTACCAGGACTGTTCTGTGCTCTGGTGAGGAGACAATGAGCACACCCAGGTCCCTGTCCTCATGGAGCTTACGATCTGGTAGAGAGCATGACCATGGGGCACTTGATGTTATGATGCTTTGCAGAAACTCACCTTTCATGGTCTGTGTTTTCTCTTACTAGATGGGACTCTTCAGAGGGCTGGGACCATCAGCATATGTATGGCATCTAATGTTTAACAAGCAGTAACTACTCAGCACAAGACGATCTCTGACTTCATAGGCATGTCTTTTTTTGCTCATAGGGAAGTTCATTCTCCTCTGTGTCTTCACTGGGGAGGCCCCTCTCATGCCTGTCTCTGATCTGGTAGCTAGAGTGTTCCTTAATTTAGATGCATCTTCTCAGGAGTCCTTCTCCACACCACCGTCCCTGCCCCTCAGCGTTTCCCAGTTCCTGTCCAACGGTGTCACCACTGTTAGTCACCCAGGCTTAATGTCTCAGGTTTTTCTTTGATCCTCAGCTTCCTTCCTTCATTGTCAGTCAGGACTCTTACTATATTCCAAACCGTCTGCAAATGGAGAGGATCCTTCCCACCATATATTTTGGATTTTTTTTCCCTTTTCCAATTCTGATTCACCTCTCCCTAATTAAGGTCTCTATCCACTTTGAGTCTGGATTATGTTAAAGTTCTCCTAATAGGATTCCTTGTCTTCAGACTTTGCCTTCCCAAGTGTAGAAACTTGAGTTTCTGCCCATCACCTTCCTTGATCAAAAAGACCTTTGGCCATTTCTGTTGTGCTCAGGGTGAGATGGAGATTTCTTGCCCTGGCCTTCAAAGTCCTGTCTCCCAACATCTCCATTCTTTGCAATCACAACTGCCTCCAAAGAATTACTATTTCCCAGAGATGTGTCCCCTTGGCTCCTCTGAGCTTCACCTCCATCCTGGGCTATTCTTCTGTCCCATCCCAACCTTCCTTCATGCCTCTGCATACATTCTCCTCCCCAACCAGGCCACACTGATATGTCCCTTGTCTACATACCTGTGTTTCTTAAAACAGGCAATCCTGTATGGTTCTTTATCCCTTTGTGTACATCCCCTGTGTCACTAGCACAGAATGAATGCCTAGAAGCTAGGGGATCTACCTCTTTGCCTACAGCAGCATCAGTGGGAACATAATAAACATTTGTGAATGCAGATGCAGTTGTCCCCATGTGCTCCAAAGAGGACACTACCTTCAGTTTCCTCTTTCCTGATTTCGTTCCTTAAGGAACAAGGCATGCCATGCTGGTTTGTTTTCAGGTAAACCCAGACTCTTTTTCTCAGCAGAGAGATCCACCTGGGGCGAGTCATCCTCTGTGGGCTCTAGGAATCCTTCATTTGTCAGCTGAAGATAGGGCTATGCCAATGAGGGAGAGAAGGATGGGCATTTTTTCTATTGTTTTCCAACCAATGAATCTGAAGCTCCAAGTGTTTTAGTGACTTGCATAAATTCACACAAGATAGAAATTCATCCAGTGACATAAAGCTTAGCCAAGCGAGCAAACATCCAGTGATGGTGGAGCAAAGTCTATAACTCTCTCCAGCTTGTTTAGAAGTGTTGACTTTGCCTTTTTAATTTTATAGTCAACTTCAGCGGAGAGGATGAAATATTTTCTTTATTTTCAAGTTGCATTATTCAGCTTGGATGGCTGTGGCTTCTGGATGGCTCCACTGGTCTCAGTGGGTTAGAACTCTCCCCTGGTGGCCAGTGTTTCTGTCTCTCATTCCATCCCCAGCACTCTTTCAATGTCCTTAAATGAGATAGGTCTTTGGTTTCCCCATATAGCTCTATAGTCTCCCAAGAAACAGATAAATGGAAAGTTATTCTAGATGACTTAGTGGTTCCAAGGACATGCATGGGGAGGAGGGTTACAATCAGTTGGATGATTCTAGAACCCTAGAAGCTCTAGAAATCTTTGCAAAAAGGGATGAAAGAACTTACCTTTCAACTGAGGTCTGCAGCATAATGGACTTCTTCATATCATTGAATAGGTCAGTAAGTACAACTACTCGTCTTCCTTTCAGGCAACATTCGCTAAGCAGGTACTGCCACCAGGAACGGTGGTGCTTGCAGATGTACATGGTTGGTTGAACCAATTCCTTGTGCTGGAGGATTCCATGTGGCCATTGACAGCTGGAGCTTTGGACCCTGGATTTCAGAAAAGGAATGGAAGCTTGGATGTCTCCTCTTTTGTGGTCTATGCCTTCTGCAGAGCTCTGTTTATGTTTCATGGAGGACTTTGTTAAGACCTGAAGCCTCCTTCCCCTTCAAGTCCACTCCTAAGGGAGAGAGTGCCCATCAAAGGGTGTTGAGTCCAAGGTCATACAGAGACCAGTGAGACTTCCTCTGTTTTTTTGTTTTGTTTTCTTTCAAAAAATTTATTTAAAAGAGATACAGTTTCTTGGAACACAATTGAAACTGTTTACATGTCCCGGGAGTGTGTGTGTAAACTGTTCCTGATCCACTTCTGCAGCTCCTCTTCATTGCCAGCCTCTGAGACTCTGGTCTCCTGCAGCATCCCAGCGTCCTCTCTCTCAACCCTGCCCTAGCAATCTTCCCGTCCAGGCTTTGAATGTGCTCTTCCTTCTCTTTGGATCAACCCTGCCCTGAAGCCGCAGCACCTCCTTATCAAACAAAATCATCTTAAACATGATGTCCTCCACAGAGCCATTCTTGTCTTCAAAGCAAGTGCCCATGACTATTGATTTTCCTCCCTGTGCTGCCTCTAATGCATGTTTATCTAACTGATTTCTTTGTTTCTGTGCTTACTAGTTAGTCTTTCCTGCTAGAAGGAAAGCTCTCCTAGAGCAGGTGCCCCTGCATTCCTGGTTCATGTTGTGCAACACAGAGTGGGGCTCAGAAAATGTCTATTGAATGAATGAACTACAACGACAGTATGAAAACACATGGTAAAAAGTGAGATCTTCCTTCTTCTCACACCATTCTCTCCCAGTCCCACTCCTCAAAGTTAACTCTTGTTAAAAGTTTGATTTAGAGCCTACCCTTCCAAATGTTTTATTTTGCACTTACAAAACCACCTCCATACCATGCATTCATGCCCCTTTTCTCCCCAGTGGGGAGCATACAGCTTTTGCATTGAATGAGGACTCTTGGGGTAAAACCCAAAAATGCAAGCAGAGATCTACTATGATGGGGGCTGAGAGACTAGCTTCTGAGCTCTGGGGACAGCCATATTTGCAACCTCCAACTGTAAGTGTAGCTGCCTGTGTTAAGTTAGGTAAGGAGGGCAAGACTCCTTATGTGAGAAGAAATTTAGAATAAGGACTTGGTAGTAGAGAGAATTCTTTTCTTTTTTTATTTTTTTTAATGATTTTAATTTTCTATTTATTTATTTGTCAGAGAGAGAGAGAGAGCACAAGCACACAAGCAGGCAGAGGCAGAGAGAGAAGCAGGCTTCCTGCCAAGCAAGGAGCCCGATGTGGGACTCCATCCCAGGACCCTGGGATCATGACCTGAGCCAACTAAGCCACCCAGGCGTCCCCCAGTAGTAGAAAGAATTCTTTCCTGTGACCTCTGTGATCTAGTGGTATTTTTGTGGGAGGTATGATTTTCATCACTGCTTTTATGATCGATGATTGGCTTTTTTCCACTTTTGTGGACTGAGAATATAATGCAACCCACTAATAAGAGCTAGAAATGCACATTTGGCCAAAATCAGTAAGAACATGCAAGTAAGTGATATAGCTCCTGGAATGTTAGCCAGGAGGCACTAACAAAGCCATGCAATTCAACCTTTATGAACATAACGATTATTGGGGGCATGCAAGGATTTGGAGGAATTCATAATAAGACCATTTGTGAAATATGCTGTGAAAATTCTGTGACCCAAACACTATAATTAATTAATTAACTGATTGATTGATTTTCATCTCAAAAATCTAGAATGATCTGAGGACTGCTGCATATATTAAATTGCCAGGCATCACGACCATACTCGAAGAGTTCCTGGTCTTACGCTGGAAATGGCAAGGGTGTGGGGACCACAGTACTGACAAGTGATCAATGCATTTGTCTTTATCTGTAACAGATGTTTCTCGGTCATAGTCAAAAACCATTCCAGCATGACTAACGCTGCAGATAACAGACTGCCTGTGAGCCTAATTCACTGATGGGTCATGCTTTAAACTGGTTTGTTACAAAGATCAGGGTCACTAAGTTAATTATCGGAGGGACAGCATTCTTCTTTTTCATCTGATACAGAATGTTTTGTTTTCAATCAGATGTGACACATGGTCCAAGGGGTAGTGGTGCTGGAAAGTGATAGGTGAATCCAGGAGGCTCTAGGAGTATTAATTTTGGAACTGGCAAGCCTATAGAACAGTATGACAGACTTCCTACTGATCACTAACTTTTAGCATTCATTTTCACAGCCATAGACATAATAAAAGATGAATATTTTATTCTCAAGGCTTCAGAACATAGACACAGCCCATGGTCCGTGGTGAATTATTACTTTGTCTTAGGAGTTGCCCTATAAATAATTCCTGAGGCTTACAACTCATAAAAATAAATCTCCCTGTGTTTCTAACTGGAACTTCTGTAGTTCTCTCTTTCTTTCTTTCTTTTTTTTTTTTTTTTTTAGAGAGAGAGAGAGAGAGCGAGCACAGGCAGACAGAGGCAGAGGGAGAAGCAGGCTCCCTGCGGAGCAAGGAGCCCGATGCGGGACTCGATCCCAGGACCCTGGGATCATGACCTGAGCCGAAGGCAGCCGCTTAACCAACTGAGCCACCCAGGCGTCCCGGAACTTCTGTAGTTCTCAATGTCATCTCCAAAATAAAGCAGTCACTGTCCACATTTTTCTAGGATTGTGTGTATTTTTCCCCCCAGCCCCACCCCTGTATCTCTCTTGTGAGAATGATTTAATGGTTGTAGAGAAAGGCAGACACTGAGCTGTCACCTGCAGAGACCAGGGACACTTAACAATTCCACTAATAGATTCCATTTCTCATCCTGATTGGTTGCTGGAGGGCCTGTCACTAAACACGCTTAGCAAATCGATGACGATCTTGTTGAGACACTTTGCCCTGTGAGATCAAGTTGGCCCCATCTGCCACTTTTGTTTTCATTTCATTCATACAGGAACTGTCCAAAGACTACTTGCATTTTCAAACATGGATAGAATGGTTATCCACTTAGAAAAATCCATAGTGATGATGAGTTTCTTTCGTTGACTTCCACAAACCTCTGTTGGAAATTCCTGCCTGCCTGGGTGTGGGATCTGTAGGCAGATGTAACTATGTTTTATTCCTGTCGTCATCCCCACGGCAGCATCAGAGCTGCTCTGGGCACACCTGTTCCAACTGGCAATTGATTCCTGAGATGATTGTAGCACCTGACATTCCTCCCAAATCTTCTCAAAAGAATGCATAGCCTAGAAAGGTCATTAAATTTCTTCTTTTTCAATTTCTCAGAAATTCTTCTAAAAAGCTCTGGTCCCTGGGCAGGGGATGTTGGTAGTATTTAATGCCTGCAAGATCATTGTCAATTTAAGGTCACATTTGACCTGGATGGAGACAAGAAGAACAAAATAACTGAGTTTCAGATATTCTATTTTTCTAAGCTAATATTACAAGGGAAGTGCAAACTATTCCCAGCTGGAAGAGTGCATTGAACGAGGATTTTAAAAAGGATTTTTTCTGATTATGATAATAAATGTTTATTGCAGAAAATAAGCAATAACAATAATAATACTCCATAATACCATAATCCAGAAATAAACATGGTTACTACTGTAGTTTTGGTTTTTTCTTTTATAAATGTGTTTCCCTTTTGTTTTATTTATACACAATTGTGTCATGCTCTCTGTAAATTGAGATTTTATGTGAGATATCCGTTGCTTAAAAAATTCATGAAAATTCTTTCAAATATGGTTTTTAATGCTTGTACATATTCAATTATGTTTAACCAACTCTCTCATGGACACATAGATTACTTTCTACTTTTTGTATCATAAACTACACCAGGAATGCTTCTCCATGTAGTCAACTTTTCTTATTTCTTTGTTATAAATTAATAAAATTATGATTACTGGGATGAAGAGTATAAACATTCTTCAGGCTTTCAAGACACATATTGCCAAATCAACCTCAGAAAAATTACTACATTATTGACAATTCTACAAGCAATGGATGAGTAAAGTCATTCTCTTTTGCAAAGAAGCATTTGAACACAGCAACAAAAGCAAAAGGACTTATTCAAAATTAAAATAAAAATCTTTGCCATATGAAAGTTTTGAAAAATTGTTTTAAAAATTGCATTTTTTCTTTACTGTTAGGTTTCTTTTCTTTTCTTTTTTTTTTTTTTTTTGGCATAGGTTTGGTGACCTTGTCTAATTCTTCTGTGATTTTTGTCTGTTTATATCCATGGCCTATTTTATATTAGGATTAATGCCTTTTTTATTGTTTTATAAGGTGTATTTATATGTTGTGACTATTAACCTCATAACTAAAAATATCTTTTCATTTCTTCAGGTAGAAAGGTTTAAATTTTAATGTAATTAAGCATATTGATTTTTTAAATGATTTTTTATGAAGAGACCTCTTTTCCCTGTCTGATATTCACATATATTTAAAACTTCTCAATTTATGTTTTTAAATTCATGTTTATGTTTTTAAATTTATGTTTTAAAATTCGTGTTTAAATACTAAAAGTAGGTAAATTCCCATGTGTTTAATTTGTTTTGACAAATAACACACTAGTTTAATTAAAAATAAAATCTGTGTCCTCCCGGTCACAATTTGAAAGCAATATAGTATATTGGTTAAGCAAATTCTGGAAACAGTCACAGCTCTGCCCTAACTGCCTAGACAAGTTATTTACCCGTTCTGTGCCTCATTTATTAGATGACACATAGAGCTGTATTGAGTAATAAATAAATCAAGAGAAGTTGAGAGCTTCTAAAAGTGCCTAGTCATAGAAATTGCTCAATAAATGGTAGCTATGACTACCACAAATCAGTACTGGTTTCCAGGAGCAGATAAACACATCAGATCCGAGAACCACCATGGTTTGAACATGAATTCCAACTTTGACAAACTCTAATTGTGTGCCTTTGAACAGGACCCTTAAACTCTAGGAACTGATTTTCTCACATGTAAAATAAGGATATTATCTAAGTTTCATAAAACGTTTTTAATGTTCAAATACATTCTAATTTTCCTTTTGATTTCTTATTTGGCTCATGAGTCATTTAGGAGTGTGTTATTTTGTTTCCATGTGTTTGGGGATTTTTCAGTTATCTTTCTATTATTGATTCTACTTTAATTTCATTGTTGTCAGAGAATATACTTTGTAGGACTTGGATTATTGCAAACTGCAGAAAGATAGATGATATGATCTATCTAGCCAAATATTCTGTTTACCTGAAAAGGAAGTGCATTCTGTCGCTATTAGGTAAAATGTTCTATAAAAGTCAATTACATCAAGTTGGTTGATTGCCATATTCTAGTCTATTATTTTATTTTGCTCTCAGAATTTAAAATTATTTGCTTTTCTTTGTCTTTTGCAAGTCCATATAAATTTTGCAATCTCTCTTTGAAATTGTGTTGAATGTATTCAATGTGTGGAAAATCAACATCTTAACAACATTGAATTTTTTGATCCATGAACATGGTCTACTTCTCCATTAATTTAGATCATTTAAATCTTTTCTCAGTATTATTTTGAAATTTTAAAAATTACGGCTCTTATAGAATTTTATTAAATTTAACCCTACATATTTTTATGCTTTGGGTTTTTTTTTTTTAAAAAAAATAGTGTCTTTCTTACACTTCAATTCCTAATAGTGTGTTGCTAGTATATAGATACACAATGGATTCTCCTTGTATATTGATCTTATATCAGTGACCTTTCCTAGTTCTAGTAATTTTTTTTTAGATTTCTTAGTATGTCGTATACAGAAAATGATGTCTTCTGTAAAAAAGTCAATATTTTTTAAAAATAAATGATCTTTTCTTTTTAAGATTTTATTCATTTATTTGACAGACAGAGATCACAAGCAGGCAGAGAAGCAGGCAGAGAGAGAGGAGGAAGCAGGCTCCCCGATGTGGGGCTTGATCCCAAGACCCTGAGATCATGACCTGAGCTGAAGGCAGAGGCCTTAACCCACTGAGCCACCCAGGCGCCCCTGTAAAAAAGTCAATATTACTTCTTCTTTCTGATCTGTATATCTTTTCTTTTTCTTTTTCGACCTTCAGTACATTGTTTAACATAAGTGCACATTTTGCCTTGATGTAGTGATGAGAGTCTACATCTCATTTTGTTGCTAGTCTTTTTAAACCATAAATATGATGTTCAGGGTAGATTTTGCATGAACGCTTTTTATCATTTTGAGGAAGTTTTCTTTTGTTTCTAGTATGCTGGAACTTAAAAAAATCCTAAATGAACATTGAAGTCTGTCAATTTGTCTGTCTCTATTAAGATGATCAGTTTTTTCTAGTCTCTTTTCCTGTTAATATGGTGAATTGCACTGAGCAATTTTTTTTACTTTATTGTAAACCTGACTTTTAATATTTTATGACTGCATTTTGTTATAATTGGTCTATTATAATTGGTTTCTTCTGTAACATTATATATTTTTTCTATATTTAATGCTTATTATTTTGGAGTAGTTTAAGATGTAAAAAGTGACACAAATAGAAGAGTTTCTATGTGTCCTTCACCAAGTTCCCCCCAACAGTAACATCCATAGGAAAACATCAAAATAAAAAAAAAAATAACAATGGTACAACAATACTTACTCAACTATATACCTTATTTGGATTTCATTTATTTTTATTTCGACTTTGTGTGTCTGTGGGGCGGTTACAAATTTTGATGTTCTCTTTTCCCTATCATTCAGTTTAAGAATTTATTTTTTTTCAATTTCTTCTTTAATCTGTGGGTTATTTAGTGCTGTATTGTATAACTCCCAAATATTTGAAGATTTTCCAGAAGTGTTTTCATGTTATTGATGTTTGTGTTAATTTTGCTGTGGTCAGAGAACATACTGTGTATGACTTTAATCCTCTTAAATTTATTGAGACTTGTTATATGGCCCAGGAAATACTCTATGTTGGTGAATATTTCATGTGCACTTGAAACAACTATGTATTCTGCAGTTATTGGATAGAGTATTCCATAAATGTCAGTTATATCTGATTGATTCTGGTTTTTCAAGTCTCCTGTATTCTTACTGAATTTCAGTCTACTTTTTCTTGGTTAGTGAATGAGAACTGAAGAATCTGCAAAAGAAATTATGGATTTATTTCTCTTTTCAGTTCTTAAATTTTTTCGTTTATGAATTTTGAAGTTTTGTTAATGGAGGCATACTAATTTAGGACCACTTGTTTTTTGGATGAATTGATTAATTCATTATCACAGAAATGTTTTTTTTGAACCTTGGTAATAATCTTTGTTCTGAAGTTTACTTTCTCTGATGTTCTACTCATCCATGTCATTATATTTAAAGTGGGTTTCTCCTAGACAGTGTATAATTGGACTTGCCTTATATATGTTTCATGCAGTCCAATAATCTGTCTTTTAATTGGGATATTTAATTATTGACATGTTTGGGGTTAAATCTGCCTTTTTACTTTTTGTTTTCTATTTTACCTATTCTATGTTCACTTTCTTATTACTTTCTGCTTTCTTTTGGATTTAGTATTTTTTACTGTTGGATTATTAGCTATACTTTTTTCTTTTGGTATTAACATAGGGTTTATGATACATACCTTTAATTCATCACAGGAATATTTTTAAAAATATTTTATTTTATTTATTTGAGAGAGAGAGAGAGAGAGTGAGCACACAAGTAGGGAGGAGGGTCAGAGGAAGAGGGAGAAACAGACTCTCCACTGAGCAGGGAACCCAGGACTCTGAGATCATGACCTGAGCTGAAGGCAGACACTAAACCGATTGAACCACCCAGGTGACCTTCATCACAGGAATATTGTATAGTTAGTTATAAGTGTATATTTTGCTTTTCTTCCCACTTATTCATTTGTATTTTGGTATTCTGTTACTTTTTTCTTACCTTCTTTTGGGTATTTGAGTTTCTTTTACTCTCTTATTTTAATTTTTTTCTATTGGCTTATTAAATATCTCTTTCAACAATTTTTAGCAGTTTGTTTTAAAGAGTTAAAAATTTATATCACTAATCCATCAGAATCTCTTTAGAGTCAATAGGGCACCACTCCAAATTTCATAGGAGCCCCTGCATACTTCCTAATTTTCACCGCATTCTTGAAACTTTGCAATTTTCTTTTCCACTTCTCACTTGAAACTTTATACTTTCCACCGTTTATTTCTCACTTCACAAACTTGATTCCCTAACAATATAATTCATTTACATACTCACCACCTTTGTGCTTTTTATCAGTCACATTTTTATATCTCCATGTGCCAAAAATGCTACTTTACAATATTATTACTTTTTATCAGAATAGATCATTATCTGGTAAGAAAATTATGATAAGAACAAATGCCATAGTCTTTTATGTATTTACCTACTGATTCACCATTTGTGGTTGTCTTCTCTCCTTCTTGTTATTGGATTTCTACCCAGTGTTATTTCCCTTCAAGCTAAATAACATTATTTTGCATTTCTTGTGCTGGTTTGCTGACACTGAAGTCTTCTCAGCTTTCATATACCTAAAATAGCTTTTATTTCACTTTCATTTTGAAAAGTGTTTTCCTTTTGCATATGGAATTTGGGGTTGACTTTTCTTTTTCTCTTCCATACTTCAAAATGGCCTCCTTTTTTTTTTTTTTTTAATGACAGATTTGTGATCATCACTGTCCCTTCATATGCCACATATCTTTAGCTGAATGCTTTAAAGAGTTTCTCTTTGTCTTTGGTTTTCAGTGCTTTGACAGTGATGTGCCTAGATGTATATAGTTTTCTTTGAATTTATCCTTTTGCAAGTTGAGCTTCTTGAATCTATAAGTTTTTTGTTTTGTTTTGCAACAACATGGGATACTTTACCCCTACTATTCCTTCAGATATTTTATGCTGATAAATTTCCTAATTCTGAGCCATCTTAGCATTCATGAAATGAATCCCAGTTGCCTATTGAGCATTATTATTTTTATATATAATTAAATAGGATATTCTTAAATAAATTTGTTATTCTTAGATACCTTTTCAGAAAGAATGTGTTGTTGGAAGCTTTTTAGTCTAAGAATTTCCTATACTCATAAATGAGAGTTTTGAATTCATTATTTTTCTTTAAAACGATGTAGATGCTTCTCCAAAGTCTTTTGACATTTTAGAGGACAAGTCTGGATGCCATCTTGATTTTTTTAGAGGGGCAACTTTTTGAGGGATAGAATGGTTAATACATGTAGAACTGTTTTATTTATGTTTGAAATTGAAAACTTAAGAGATCAGTATCTAAAATAAATGTGTTTATTTTCTCTGATTTGGCTTGGTTCTCCAAAGGCCCCTTTGATATAAAAATTCAAGTCTTTTTTCAATTTAAGGATTTTTTTAAAAAGATTTTATTTATTTATTTGACAGACAGAGATCACAAGTAGGCAGAGAGAGAGAGAAGGAAGCAGGCTCCCCGCAGAGCAGAGAGCCTGATGTGGGGCTCGATCCCAGGACCCTGGGATCACGACCTGAGCTGAAAGCAGAGTCTTTAACCCACTGAGCCACCCAGACACCCGATTTAGGGATTTCTTTTCTTATTCACTGATTCTCTCTTTTTCAGGATTTGCTGTGTATAAACATACACAAACATGTGCATGCACATAGTCTCCTGAATCTATTTGTGTCTTTCATTCTTCTTCTTTTTTCTTTTTCCTTAAGACATTCAGCTTTTTATTTTCTTTCTCCAAGCTCCAGGGAATTCTTTAAGCTAATGTTCTAATTTCAGTGGAAAACCAAAGTCTTATTGGTGGGAGAGCTCCACCTCAGGCACAGTCAATGCAAGGGAGCATGGTTTGTAGAAAATATCAGAACAGTAACAAAACTGACTCAAAGTAGGTCTGCTTTGTTATGTTGCTATACATTAATAATTCTAAACAATGCCAGTTATAAAATACTTCTCATCCTAAAAAGCTTTTTGTTACTCTGAATTCCAAATATTTGCTGTGGATATTGAGTTTTAATAACAAAATATAAATGTAAGCTTCAATATGGTACCTTTATATTGCTTATCTTTTAACATATATTGTATTCCAGATGGACCTTAACTCCTAGTTGTACAATTGGCCTCTGAAAACATGGGTCTCAACAATAAACATTTGTTTTGAGAACAAGTTAGTAATAGTTCAGAGTTGTTTAAATTTGTTTTGTCTCCTCAACCTTAGTGGTCCTAACTTCTGCATTTAAAGAGTATGCTAGAAATAAATAGTAACATCATAGTGATTGTAAAGAGGAAGGAGCCAAACATGATCTACTTACATTGTCATCAAAAGAGCAAATCAGGGGCACCTGGGTTCAGTGGGTTAAGCCTCTGCCTTCAGCTCAGGTCATGATCCCAGAGTCCTAGGATCGAGCCTCGCATCAGGCTCTCTGCTCCACAGGGAGCCTACTTCCTCCTCTCTCTCTGCCTGCCTCTGCCTACTTGTGATCTGTCTGTCAAATAAATAAAATCTAAAAAAAAAAAAAAAGAGCAAATCATTTCTGAATCTTGCAGAAAGCACTCTTTTGAAACACTTATTCATGTGTTTAATAAAATTTTTATTTCAAAACACTTGTAGGTTTACCAAGAAATTGTAAAGAGACTACAAAAAATTCCAAATACCCCACATCTAGTATGTTTATCATTAACATCTTTTATTAGCATAACAGTTGTTACAACCAGTGATATTGGCACATTATTGTTAACTTAAATCTACAGTTTATTCAAATTTCCTTAGCTTGTGTCTAGTGTCCTTTCTCTGTTCCAGCGCTCACTCATCATGTCTTTTTAGGTTCCTCTTGGCTGTGTGTGACAGTTTCTCAGACTTTCTTTGCTTTTGATGGTCTTGATTATTTTCAAGAATAATGGTCGGGTGTACGGTCTTTAATTTAGATTTTTATGATGTGTTTTCCATGACTATCGTGGGTTATGTGTTTTGGGGAAGAAGACCATAGGAGTAAATTGCTATTTTCATCACAACGTATCCAGAGTACATGCTGATAACCTGACTTTTGACAGTTGATGTTGACTACCTAGCTAAGGTATTATCTTTGGGTTTCTCCACTGTAAATTCAATCTCTTTTTCTCTGTTTCATTATTGTCCTTTTTGGAGAGGAGTCACTATGTACAGTCTGCACTAAAGGAATGGGAGTTTTGTTACTCCTCCTTGACGGTCTAGTACCTAGAAACATTATTTGGAATTCTCATGCATGGGAAATTTTCTACTATTTTGAAATTACTTATTTATTCAACAATTTATTTTTATCACTTTGGGCTCACAAGTATTTATCCAATACTTTGGGTCGTAATCTTTTTTTATATAATTTATTTTTATTTTTTTATTAACATATACTGTATTATTAGCTCCAGGGGTATGGGTCTGTGAATCACCAGGTTTACACACTTCACAGCACTCACCATAGCACATACCCTCCCCAATGTCCATAACCCCACCACCCTCTCCCTCTCCCCCTCCCCCCAGCCACCCTCAGTTTGTTTGTGACATTAAGAGTCTCTTATGGTTTGTCTCCCTCCCGGTCCCATCTTTGTTTCATTTATTCTTTTCCTACCCCCCAACACCCCTGCATTGCATCTCCACTTCCTCATATCAGGGAGATCATATAATAGTTGTCTTTCTCCGATTGACTTATTTTGCTAAGCATAATACTCTCTAGTTCCATCCATGTCATCACAAATGGCAAGATTTCATTTCTTTCGATGGCTGCATAGTATTCCATTGTATATATATACCACATCTTCTTTATCCATTCATCTGTTGATGGACATCTAGGTTCTTTCCATAGTTTGGCTATTATGGATATGGCTGCTATAAACATTCAGGTACATGTGCCCTTTCGGATCACTACATTTGTATCTTTAGGGTAAATACCCAGTAGTACAATTGCTGGGTCATAGGGTAGCTCTAATTTAAACTTTTTGAGGAACCTCCATGCTGTTTTCCAGAGTGGCTGCACCAGCTTGCATTCCCACCATCAGTGTAGGAGGGTTCCCCTTTCTCTGCATCCTCGCCAGCATCTGTCATTTCCTCACTTGTTAATTTTAGCCATTCTGACTGGTGTGAGGTGGTATCTCATTGTGGTTTTAATTTGTATTTCCCTGATGCCGAGTAATGTGGAGCACTTTTTCACGTGTCTGTTGGCCATCTGGACGTCTTCTTTGCAGAAATGTCTGTTCATGTCCTCTGCCCATTTCTTGTTTGGATTATTTGTTCTTTGGGTGTTGAGTTTGATAAGTTCTTTGTAGATTTTGGATATTAGCCCTTTATCTCATATGTCGTTTGCAAATATCTTCTCAATACTTTGGGTTGTAATCTAATATGATTTTATTTATCCTGTTGTTCAAATTCTTCCAGCTTTGACCATTGGGAGATTTTCCAGTTGGCTCCAGTGTCTCTTTGGTGTATTGCCATCATTGTGGGTTTTTATTTTTGAGCATTTTCTTATTCTTTTGTACTACAGTATGGTCTACACTCATCTTGTACTTTTCATGCCTCAATAATTCATTTTCTGATTATTATTGTTTTATTTTGTGATTACTTATGAAAATAATTCTGTCATATTGAGGAAGCTGATGTCAAATATGGTAGGTATGCCACAATCTCATTAATCAATGTAGGTTTTTTTGTTGTATCTAATGTGGTGATCATTGCTAATGCTTTTGGATTTAGTAATCTGCAGTTTTCTCTGGACCTAGGTGGTTTCCATTTTCTATATTCAGTCTACTTCTGTTTCTTGGAGTGGGTGAAAATACAGAGAAAATTGGCCTTAATTTTCAGAACAATTTATTTTGTTCAAATTACTCACTCTTGGCTACTGTATTTCCTCCTCTGTTTTGGGCATGAGTATGGTGAAGAGCTGCTGCTGTCTGCTCATTCTCCAGGTGAACATTTCCTGTTCCATACCAGTGGGGTACCTGTCCGAGTGTGATTCCCTCTTTACCTACAACTTACAGAAGTTCTCCACATTTCTTGCCTTCTTCATGACATGTATCTTATTTTTATTCCTGCATCCTCTCGATTATATACATGTTTTCTTATTTTCTTGTATTCTTTTTTTTTAAGTATCAGTGGGTGTTCAGGATAGAGGAGAGGAAGGAATTAAAACCAGGGATTTAAATTCATGTCTTGAAATGGATGCCCAGGAATGGCTGACTTCTTAGCTGTAGCTCCAAATGCGTGCTATGGCACCTGGACATGTAGCATGGACCAGAAGGTGAATTCATGTTACAGAAGTTTCTACTGAAATGGGAATATATTTTGACATATCCAGGTATTACTAGAGAAAGTACTTTAGCTAACAGAGATGCTCTGAGATGATTGTCTCCTCAGAACTGCTTACTGGGAATTCAGAAATTCAATGTCCACTTGGAAGTTATTAAGTTCATGGATTACCAATTTTCAAAAACTGTGTTATTTCTTATAGGAAATTTATTTAATAGAGAAATAGTTTCTCTGATTTTTCAGTGGGGCTCCCCCTTTTTAAAAGATTTTATTTTTTTACTTGAGAGAGCATAAGCTGGGGGGAGGGGCAGAGGGAGAGAGAGAAACAGACTCCCCACTGAGCAAGGAGCCTGACATGGGGCTCGATCCCAGGACCCTGGGATCATGACCTAAGCCGAAGGCAGACGTTTAACAAACTGAGCCACCCAGGCACCCCTGGGGTTCCCTTTCATGCATAGCAGCATCTTTTCCAGATCCTGAGATGTTTCTATTTTAGGCCCATTCTCTTAGAAGGAGTTCTTTGCTTGTTTAAACAATGAGGATGATAATATTCTGTCAAAAATTAGTGGGGGTTCCTGCTGAAAATCCTGCAGTTCTATATGAGGGATAAATGGAAAATTTATGCTTTAGTAGGCATTTTTGCTTGGAGTTCATAGCTTGGAGTTGTGAGTGGATATTGAGAGAAGAAATGTAGGCATTCACAGCTGTATGAAAAGGTATCTCTTTGTTTGTGTTGGCTGAAGCTAATGTACACACCCATGATGAATTAGGCCAAGGTTGGGTGGGGGCAATGGCCTACATTTCTCACATTGAAGCCCCTGGCCTCAATGTCCATCCTGTTCCAAGATAAGGAGTGTTAGTGAAGTTTTAACGGGGTCTTCTTCACTTTGCTGACCACTCTACTTTTTGATGGGAAGGGGGGTCATGGATCAAAAAAAATGTGCTTCCTTAAATCAGACCCCATTGTACACTAAATCTGGTAGCAATTCCTCCCAGTTTTATCCATTTTTTTCAATGGAGGTGTTTACATGGGTCATTTCTAATATCCAGGTCATCCAGGAGACTAGATTTATTTATTAGTGCTTTGTCCCCATCTTGTCAAGATGCCCCAAAGCCTATATTTTTGATTTTAAAAGAAAGTCCTCTCTCATCCAGCGTGGGAAGCTAGTTTGCAAGAGTATTTGTGGGATGTTAGAGCCTTGAGCCATCTGAAGATAGAGACCTTTTAGGCATGCAACCTCCTCAAAGGCATAAAGTCCTCTGACGTGGAAAGACAGAACCCTCAGCCTTGATGACATTTTGATGTGTGCTTGGTTGATCTGAATACAACTAACATTGAGAAACAGTTTGTAGGATCATGACAGGTTTTGTGCATAATGTGAGAGTCAGACAGGACATTTAAGCAATCAAGACATTCAAGAGGACTGATCAGTTTTGTAGTCAGCAGGCTTGCTGGAAGCTTGGGATCAATCGCCACTGCAACAGAAGTCCTTTGATCACCAGATGTACTGTCCTTGAACGTCAATGTCTTCATGTGGAAAGAGGAGTAGAACCTTCAAACCTCCAATCACGCAAGTATGCATACACGTATATATACATACTCCTATATATTCTTCTTATATATAACATATATTCTTTTCTATATCCTAGACTGAACCAAAGAGTAGTTCCAGTTCTACAATGATTGGAGCAATAGAAGCTGAATTCACCTTGTTGTATGAGCTCCGATATGTTCGTTTAAAAAGCAATCACTTTATCTTGTATAATTAGCCACCACTGCAACCTTGATACATAGCAGAGTTCATGGGACAAGGCATGAAGTTGAAATATACTTTTAAATAAATGAATAAACATATGTCACAGAACTTTTAATGTCTAGGTTCAGCTTCAGACATGGGCATCCAGGGCCCTGCCTTGAGCCCTGAGATTTAGAGGGCTTACTCTCTATCTCCTCTCCTTAAGATCCTCCTCCAGGACTGAGGAGGCCCCAGTGTCAAATGGTCATTTCCATCCAGAGCAGGCTATCTCCTCCCTCCAAGTTCTAGGTCCCCGAGATTGGGAAATGAGGGGGCCAAACAACCTTGAGCCTGCTTCTAGGACCTATATCCACCTGTTTTCTGGATTCTCCTCATGAAAATATATTATGTTATTGGTGTATCCACCCCTGGGCCCAGGAGGTGGCCAAGGAGAGGCTGCTCCCAGAGGTTGAAGTGGAAAGAGTAGGGGGGCAATGTCTACCAGTCTCCATTTCACTCTTGCCCCAAGTCTGGTAAATGTTAGGACAGGATGGGTTATCTCAGTCATTTACTCTTCCCACCTCCACACACCATATATGCTCCTATGCAATGTTTTTATTGGAACTGGAAAAATTCAATAGCCATTAAAACACACACAAATAAACACTCTTCACAAAGTCCAAACAAAACCCCTAATATCTATCTATCTATCTATCATCTATATCTATCATGTATTTATCATCTATCATCTATATCTATCTTTCTCTCCATCCGTCCATCCATCCATCCATCCATCCATCCATCCATTATCTATGGATTGATCTATCACTCTACCTCTATAGATGCCTACATAGATACCTTTACCTACATCCAAATAGATACATAAAGAACTTGTATAGAATTATAAAGACTACATATAATGAAGAAAGACCATGTCTTCTTTTCTTAATTCCTTTTATAAAAAGGGCTTTAACATAGTTGTGCAACAGCACCTAAAGAATATTCAGCATCCCCCATCTTTCCCAGTTCCATCCTTTTAGACAAAAGATGTCTCTTCCCCCAAATACCCCAGTGAATTCTGAGGAAATATTTAATGAATAGAATATCGCAGGGAGAAATAGAAAAAGGGAGTTACTGCTGAGAACCTTTCACTGCATTATTTTGCCCTGGATTAATGTGTTGGACAAAGCATGTTTCCTCACCGCGGGGCTCCGGGTTGGAGCAGGGGCCATCAGAGCAGGACCTTTGTTGTAGGAGTTTGTAGGTGCTGGTAGACCATGGCGTCGATTTCCTCTTCAACCCCCCTCTCCAAATCTCAGTTAAAAAGAAGCTTTGTTTGCTTGGTTTTCCTAATGTGGCTTTAAAATATTTCCATTTTCTAGAGATATATTAACATTTGACCATCCGTATGATGTGCCAGTTCCTTTTTGCACTTTAAGGGCTGAAACAACACCCACCCTTAGAATTCCCCTCACAAAGCAGAAGGAAATCCCTCCTAAGGCATAGTGCACAGGCTACGGACTTCATAATTAGCTTCTGTAATAAAGTATTTAAGGGGAATGGAAGCCCTTGCTAATTACAGCAGGAAGTCGGGACAAGCGGGTTACCCACAGCTGGGGTGAGGCTCTACAGAGGTGTCTAGGAACAGGCACCCACAAAGGTCCAGGTCTGCTCTGGAGCCCCAGGCCTTAATTAGTCCCAGCAATTAAAAATGAAAACAATCGTCTATTTTCTCATTAAAAGATGGAAGCCCCTCCCCCACCGTGTTCCTGGGAGTGATGATTTTGCTGCTGGAAAGATCAAGCTGATTGCCCTAGACAATGGTGACTCCTGGGCGGCAAGACCTCAGTCACCCCTTTGCTTGCTAAATTTCAGGCATCTCTGCATAATGGGAGATTGATTAGGGTTAATAGACTTATTTTTACAGGTCAAGACACAAAACACTTTGGGTTGTGGGTGCTCTTGCACATAATATCACAAGCTATAAATCAAACCGCTTAAAAGAAGGGCAGAGCTTTCTGCCTCTGAACTGTTGGTGACAATCAACTTTTGTTTTCCCCCAAGCTACTGTCTCCCTTTTCTCTGCAGCTCCTGGATGCAGCTACACTGTCAGCCTCCTAGATGTGGGTAGGGCTTCGGGCTCATTTGCTTTGCTAAAGGAGCCTAGAGGTGAGGGGTGCCCCACATGGCTCCTTGGAATTCCTAGGTTTGTTTTCTCTCCATTTCTAAGGTAACCGGTGCTCAGGGGCAGCTGTAACAACTGTCAACATTTGTCAATCTCACCTTGACTCGATGATCAAAAGTAAGGCAGCTGGATCAAGAGATTTAAAAATTAAAAATGAAAGAAAACCTACCCCCAGGGGAGAGTTTGAGTATTTAGTCTACCGGACCTGGGGCGGACCAGCGAGTCCCTCATGGCATTTAGAATGCAGCCCAAGGGCATGTAGCATCCCAGGGAAACAAAGCCACATGCAGGGTGAAACTTCTGGAGCCTGCTTCTTAAAATTACTGCTTGGGAATAACCAAAAGGAAACTCTCTCAGCAGGAGGAAATGTCAAAAAATGCTTACCTAGGAAATTTGAGAAAACATTAAAAGAAGTACCTGGCTATGAAAGTTAAGAAGATTTGGGGAATTTGCACGTCATCAGCAGTGCATTCAGCTTCTTTTCTCTCCGTGTGGGGTGACCTTAAGTTTAATGTACATTTTTCTTCTAATCCAAAGCAAGCCAAGCTGATTTCTTCATTACTTTCATAGGATCAACCAAGGATGATGCTTTCTTCATTTCTGAAACATTGAGAGATATAGCTGAGTAAGGGTAGCTCATTTAAAAAAAAACTTCAATATCAACATTGTTATTTTTCATCTTCTTTTTCCCCAGAATCCTTCCCCCACCAACTCAGAGCAATGTGGTTCAGCCATATGGAGTCCGTAAACTGGCGAGTGTTTCTTTCAACTTCATAGAACTGCTACTCCACCTAGCTTATAAAAGTAAACCCAGAATAGGAGAATACAACATTGTAAAAGGAGGTTGGGAGTGGGAAGGCAGGAGGAAAGGCGAGGAGGAAGTAGGGAATGTTGCAAAAGTGCACTTAGAATCTGGGTCTCACCATATGGCGGTCAGCTGATGTGGTTTCTCCACCGTTGTTAGACATGTACAGTTGCATAATGAAATCTACAAGTAAAGCTTAATAAGACAAATAAATGGAAGTCCCCTGATGTCAGGAATAAGAAGGAACAGGCCAGTCTCTAACACTCCAAGCCCCTAACCTAGCATATGTTCTGGCAGCTTCACCAGACGCTGGGGCCATCAGGGCTGGGCATGGGGCCATGAGCTGGGGCTAAGGTTCTATTGCCCTACTAGGGATGGAGGAAAGGAGGCCTGCTCAAGTTGGGGAGCCCTAACTGAAATTCCTATTGTACACCTGGGATCCTCAGAGGGTTTCTAAGTTCATAAAAATGAAAAAAAATCCATCTCCTGGCTCAGAGGGATGGCAAGGAAGCCCAAGGTCTTTCTCAGGCTCTAAGTGTATTTTTAAAAATCAGGAGAACATACTTTTTGAGAAACCTAAACACCCCATCTACACCAAACATGAGGAAGCTCTAAGTTTACAGGTACAGGGTGATAACCCCAAGCTGAGAAATTAACATAAAGTGGTCCAGGATTCACTATGCTTGTGGGAGAAGAGCAGAACACTATTCTCTAGGACCACCCAGACTATATAAAACACCCTCAGCAAAGACCACCCCAATGAGGAAGAACTCACAATAAAAAAAAATAATTATAATTCAGGAGCATTAGCATCCCAAGAATAGAAACAAAGAAACAAAACCAGCTGAAAGAGATTATAGAATAAGATCTAAGATCCTTGAATTGTTTGGAGAAAGGCAGAGAGGTTGATGAACTACATTGATTATGTTTGCTACAAAATAAGCAAAAAAATGTAAAACTTTACAATAAATTGAAGAAAAATAGGAAAAAGCCCAAATCGTTCAACAGAAGGCAATAAAGGAGAAAAGTAAATAGGGAATGGTAATTAAAAAGCAAAAAGCAGAAGACAGTTTAGATTCACTGGTAATTCCAAAAAATGCAAATGTACTAAACCTCCTTGTTAAAAGACAGATTCACAGGTTAGAATAAAACAACCAAATAAATAAGATTCATTGTAAGCTATTTCCAAGAGATACTCTAAAAGTCATGATGTCAAAAGGTTGAAAATTGATGTTGATGTTGAAAAGAATGGGAAAAGATACAGTTGGCAAACACTCATGAGAAGAAAGCCGATGTAGCTACTTTAATATCAGACAAAATCAACTTCACTAGGGATAAGAAAAGTATTTTTTTAGAGATAAACATGAATCATGTGGCGGATCTAACATCTTGAATTACAAAGCCTCAAAAATAATAAAGCAAAAATGACCTGAATAGAAGGAGAAGCCACCATTATAGTGGGAGAAGCAGGCTTCCTGCTAGGCTGGGAGCCCGATGTGGGGCTAGATTCCAGGACCCTAGGATCACGACCTGGGCCGAAGGCAGATACCCAACAACTGAACCATCAAGCTGCCCCCAGAACCAAAATTTCTTAAGCAGGTAGATGTTTCACACAACATATTTACAAAGCTTACTATACTGAACATATTTAGAATCATGCACCAAGTGAGAAAGAATGTACACATTTTCTTTCTTTTAATTAATTTATTAATTATCTTCTAATTTATCTAAATCATTAGTCCAATGGTACAATCCAGTGGTTTCACTTAGTGAATGATAAGCACATGTTTCATGGCTGGTCTCGGAAGTTGCTATTATTAATTTAATAATTACCCAGGCAAACTAGTATTTAATTTTTCTTTTCTAAGTTATTTCTCTGATGCTGAGGAAGCAGAATAATTTTAAAACAAGAGGAGTCACATGACACCTAGGTGGCCGAGTCAATGTTTGACTCTTGATCTCAGCTCAGGTCTTGATCTCCTGGTTGTGAGTTTGAGCCCTGAGTTGGGTTCTGAGCTGGGCATGGAGCCTACTTTTAAAAAATGTTGGGGCGCCTGGGTGGTAAAGTTGGTTAAGCATCTTGTTCTTGGTTTTGGCTCAGGTCGTGATCCCGGGGTCATGAGAGGGAGCCCGTGTTGGGCTCTGTGCTCAGCAAGGAGTTGCTTGAAATTCTCTGTCTCCCTCTGGCCCTCCGCCCCTCTCTATGATAAATAAATAAATCTTAAAAAAAAAAAAAAGAATACTTGAATTTCCTGTTTGGAAGTTTAAGCCAGCTGCCACCATCTCCTTTATGTTTTCATCAGTAGAGGTGTGCCCTCTGGGGACCCTCTGGGTAGCTACCATCCATGGACACAGCCATTGCTCCAAAGGTTGAGGTACCAGAGGGAGGTTTGGACCGTGCAAGGGATTGAAAAAAAAAAAACTATTTTTTTTCTTGACTTTTCCTCCCAATACTTTTCTGATATATGTATTTCTATTTCCACTTAACTGAGGGCATTGATAGTTAATGCAAGTGTTGAATGTGACAATGTCATGGCTCAGACCAAGGCTGTCTTTCATATTAACCAGTAGAACTCACTAGCACTGTTGGTACAAATAGGAGATGTGGCTGCTTTTCCTTTGCCTGACATACAGGAACGTTTTTATTTTGCTTTTTAAAAAATCCCTCTCTTTTGGCATTTGTCCATGTCTCTCCCCCATTCAGACCATAAGATAGCTGCATAGAGCTAACACAAGAAAGCCCACTTTTCTATCTGTAGGACTAGAATGGGTATCCTGGTCCAATAGCCAGTCCATCCATAGAAAGGTGGAATCTAATATAAAAGGTACTCATTGTCTGGGTATGTATTATTTAAGTCCCCACATGTAAATGGCTCAGATGGAAGTGAAATGCATCACAATACAAGAATATTCACCATTACTAACGATGCATAAAATTGATCCCTATTTCAACATCCCTCCCAGTTTTTGTGTTTTTTTTAAATTAATGTATAATGTATTATTTGCTTCAAGGGTATAGGTCTGTGAATCATCAGTCTTACACAATCACAGCACTCACCATAGCACATACTCTGCCCAAGGTCCATAACCCAACCACCCTATCCCCCCTACCCCCTCCCCCAGCAACCCTTTGTTTCCTGAGATTAAGAGCCTTTTATGGTTTATCTCCCTCCCCAGTCCCATCTTGTTTCATATCTTCCCTCCCAGTTTAACTTTAGGGAATGGTTCTCTCTCCTCCACACATTGGGGGGCAATCATCAAATACAGGGTAGTCACAAACATTACCAAGCAAAGTTGCAAATCTTGCAAAATATCAAGGACTTTATGAAGTCAATGCAGAACTGCTGGAATCAGGAAAAGTCATTGATAAATGAATATCTAAATGATTTAAACCTGTTAATAATTTAGAGGGGCCTGCATTCTTTGTGTTATTCCAGACTCCTCCCCATGAAGTAAGGAGATGGTGGGGCTAAAGGGAGTGCTACTCAGAACATATAAGAGTCTTTTTTTCTGGGTCTGTGCACCTGAGGGAGGACCACACCACAGTGGTATGCTCATATAGATCTGTGGGTGTCTAAGGGGCTCCTAACAATAGTGTTGGGCAAGGAGTATGGGCAGGACTTGGTCAAGGTGCCTACTCACGCATCTGGGATAGGGTCCTACATTTGTACACTTTCTCCAGGTCACGCCAATATAGAGACAGACATGCACGGAGTGTATTTGCTATCATCAGAGTTTTAGTAAGTAACTTGCCTGAAGCCTTAATAAGCAGCAGATCTGAAATTTGCACACATCACTAACTTTAAACCTTGGGAGTTTTTTTCCTCATTCTATTTTTTCCAGTAGGACTTATAGGAAAAAATGACTTATTTGTATATATTCATTCATCCCCTCTTTAAAAAAAAATTTATTTATTTGAGAGAAAGAGAAAGAGTGTGTGTGGGGACACACAAGTGGGGGAGGGCCAGAAGGAGAAGGAGAGAGAATATCCTCAAGTAGAATCCTCCTGAGCATGGAGCCTGACTCAGGACCCTGAGATCATGACCCGAGCCAAAACCAAAGAGTCAGACACTCAACTGACTGAGCCACCCAGGCTTTCATTCATCTATTCTTTTATTCAACAATTATTCTCTCTCCTCTTCCTTTCCTTCCCTCCCAACCCCTCTGTCTCTCTGCTCTGAAGTAGCTAACAGATGTGAACATACATATGTTGTGTGATGCATGACAGTGACTGCAGTTGACATGTGGTCATTGTGTGGTGCCCTCCAGATCCCCCTTCAAAAAAGGACTTGTTGCTGCAGCTGCTGCGCAGGCTGTCAGCACACAGCCTCCAGCTGTTAGCCCCTGCAAGATTATCTCAGCTGTAGAGAGAGCCCCATTGCACAAATGCATACCCCTTCTGGAAGGGCTGGCATCCAATGGCTGATAGATGCAAGGTACAGAGGCCTGGCTATCTCAGCCTATCTAGGACACTGTTGGAGTCATATTCTAGCTGTAGGGCTCCCTGTAGAAGAGGTTGAGGCTGTCAGTTGGCCTCCATTACAGCTCATTTCTCTCTTTGCCTAATTGTGCTTTTTTCTCTTTTCCACAAGCCTTGATACCAAAGGCATTCTTCAATAAACATTCTGCATATAAACTATATTCCAGAATCTGCTTTCTGGAGAACCCAGCCGTAATGGTAGGTTCTCACATAAGGTGTATGTAATATAACATAAAGTATGTCCCTTGTACCCTAGTGGGGGAAGTGAGACATAAATAAAGTTACAGCAGTATAAGAAGTAGAGAATGTGGGAATTCAGATCCCTCTGTGGGGGATGATTAGTTTTTAGAGATGCCAATCACTTTCTGTGCCTGTACATCTCCTCTTTAGAGAATTAAATCTTCCCACATTCTGAGAAACCATAGCCAAAGGCATCACGTAATCATCTACCTTCTAACCACCTCCATAGTTGACTGGTTAAAGGGTAGACAACAGACCCAGGGCGATCAATCCATGGGCTCAGCTGGATCTGCAAGCTTCTCTCTCCAAGGGATTAGGAAATTGGGATACAATAAAAATGCACTCAGTTTCCTTTGGACTCGAATCGAAGGGACAAGTAAGCCTTTGGACCTCTAAAGTACAGAGAGCTGGTAAATGCGAGTGAAAATAATGAAGAAGACATGAAGGGAGAAGCAGACAAACAGATACTTGAGGCCTCAGAAAGGGAAAGAATAACTTTCATTCCAAATTTTCTGGTACCTCTGACTCCGGTTTCATGTGGGACCTGGCTGCTTTTGGTGCCCGAAGTTCTGTGAGCTAGCCCTGTATTTTTAGCTCTTTGAACTAAAAAGGTCCATTTCTCTTAACAATATTGGACTAAGACAATCATAAGGGAAGGAACTTGAACTGGGAGTTGCAGAAAACATAAGATTCCAATAGGGGAAGATAAAGGGAGCATGGAATTCACGCACAGAGGTGCTGAAACTCCTATTTGTTGGACATTTTTGGAGGATGATGAATAGCTCAGGTTGGCCAATATGGAGGAAATGGAAAGCAAAATAACAGGATAAATGTTTGCAAGACTGGTGGGAAAAGTTTGATTAATCAAAGGACCTGGCCAGCATTAAAGGGTGTATTCATTCTTTTTAGGAATTCCCAGTGGCCACAGAACACATAAAACAAGGATAGAAGGCAGTAAAGGTTGTTTGTTGGAAGAAGTGAGGAAATAAAAATAGGCCAATGAGTGTCTTACTTGTGGCAGGGTAATAAGAGATTAATCAAAATAGAGCAATGGAATGAATCAGTGGGGAAGTAGCAGGGGACGGTGGCTCTTGCTGAATGATAGGGAATAGATAGACTTGTTTCTTAGGCACACCGCTGTATACCCCACACATGGCTGCAAGCTGGGTCCCATCCAACTCCAGGGACTGCTCTTTATAATGACTTCAATGTGAATGATCCCCCTTGGGGTTGTGCAATATGGTACTCTTGCCATTAGTCATAGCTGTATATCAACTCAAGATCTTTCAACTGATGATGTTAAAAAAATCCCAATTCAAACTGGTTTTAAAATAGACGCTCTATTGGTTCATTAAACTGAAAAGTAAAGAGGTAAATGGGCTTCAGGGGGGTTGATTCAGAAGTTCACACAATCAGAGTTCTGACTCTAGATTTCTTTGATCTTTTCATGTGTGTCCATTCTATTATCTGGTCGGGTCCTCTCATGGTGAACAGAATTGTTTCAGCAGTTTGTGATCTCATTTCTTTATAATCTTCTGTCTTAGGAAAAGCCTCTTCTTCAATGATTTCCCCAAAGGCTGATTAAATATCTCCTCAGGTCTCATGTACCTAAATTAGGTTATGGGCATCCAGTAGTGTGTAGCTGAATGTTTAGCAACTGGCATATGCACTTTCTCTCAGAAAGAGAGAGAGAGACAGAAACGAGAGACAGAATGACAGAGAGAGAGAAAGAGAGAGAGAGAGAGAGAGAGAGAGAGAATCTCCAATTATAAAATTTGAATGTCATAACATAAATACTCTCACCATGGCTGATTTTGAACTACCAGGGTGATATCACTGAACCCAAAATTGGGAAGAGGTCCATACAACTGACTCTCTGAAGCCCAAGAGCTGTCTCTAGCACCCTACTATTTTTAATCCCGAACCAATCATTTTAAGTTGATAATCTATATCGATGGTATAGGGTGATCCAGATTGGTCTCTGAAGCTGCCGGGGTCAAATCCATCCATCTACTTGTAAAGTTGGGATGGGGAAAATGGATAGGGTTATGACAACTGTTGAGTATCTAGTATTATTGAAATTCATGCAGGAAGAAAGATGAAGAAAAGAAGGTAAACTGTTGAAGAGAAGAAGACAGAGATGGGGCTGATGTAGAAAACGAGTCAAAGATCATGAGTGGGTGGTATGAACATGAGGCATGGGGGAAAATGAAGAGTCAAGTGAAGAATCATTACAGATCTACAAAAATACATATCCTTGTACTGAAAGCTCTCTAGGGTCTGGCCCACTTTATTTTCCAGGACTATTTGGGAGGCACTACAGAATAACAGTGAATAGTCAACATCTTGGCAAGTTATAAAAGCTATTTTGAGGCTCCATCTTTCTTAGAATTTTATAGGATGAGAATTTTTGCTGTGAGTATCAGCTGAGAGATTTAACTGCTTTCCCAAGATCCACTCTAAGAGGGTGTAGGGCACAGTGGCTACAAGTGCAGTTTCTAAAGCTGGGATGCCTGGCTTGACCCCCAGTTCTGTCGTTGGCCAGGAGACCTTGGGCAAGTTGATGAAACCAATCTGTGTCCCAGCTTTTGCATCTGTAAAATGGGAACCCAATATTATTTTTTTAAAGATTTTATTTATTTATTTGACAGAGAGAGATCACAAGTAGGCAGAGAGGCAGGCGGGGTGGGGGGGAGAAGGCTCCTCGCCGAGCAGAGAGCCCAATGTGGGGCTCGATCCCAGGACCCTGAGATCATGACCTGAGCCGAAGGCAGAGGCTTAACCCACTGAGCCACCCAGGCGCCCCTGCTCAAATAAACTCTTAAAATTTTTAATATGCCTCAGTTTATCTTTTAATACCACCCATCTCATGGGGTTGTTATGAGGAATAAATGAGTCAATGCCCATAAAGTGCTTGGAATGTACCTGGAAGATTCCAAGCACTACATGGAAGTGATGGCTATAATTATTATGTACAGTATTTAGCAGAGTGTTAGGCACATACAAAGTATTAGAGAAGCACTAACGGTGCTTATTACAACCGTTTACCACTCTTTTGCCCGGATTTTGTATTCCAGACCACTGTTACATTTCTTACTGTTTGCTGGAGAAATGATCGCAAGTCTGAGTGAGAAACCCTGACCACCTTCACATATTTCTTCGTCCTCCAAAACTCCCAAACACTGTACTGGTAACTCTGTGGACACTTAATCTTTCAGCTGCATATTTTGTTTTCTGGGGGCTTCCCTCATTTCCTCATATTCTTGAGGTGAAACTAGGACTTGGGAATTTGGGGTCACCTAGGAGCTCAGCACAGTACCTTGATCACTATGCAAAGCATCTGGATAGTTAAGAAGAAGAGTAGGCTGATTTCAGTGCATCAAACTCATCTTAACCTAAGACATCTTGTCAGCAGGCCCTGGCTTTGAGTTTTTCTTTTTGGTATGTGGGGGAAAAGAATAAGCTATTGTATCAGTAGGTCTTGGCAGGAAACAGAACTCTCCCTAGGTCTTTCAAGTGAAAGGCATTAATGAAAGGATGATCTGATGAGTGGGCAGGATTGAGGGAACAAACAAGGGATGGTGAAGCAGCCAGTGACTAGTACCTCTTGAGGTCCAAAGTGACAAAAGGAGGACACTGTTGTCAGACCCCAGTGAAAGATGAAGCCTTGGGGCAGGGGCCACCAGGTGGGAACTGAAGTCATAAAGACACCCAGTGTCTACAGGAGACATGGCCCTAAATTGGGGAGAGGAGAAAAGGACAGGGTATCTCAACCTGTCTTTCCTCTCATCCTCAGATCATCCTCAGATTGGAAACCCACTAGTATGGAAGTCTGGCTGACTCAGACCTCAGAGGTCATTCTCTTAGAGCACATGGAAGGACAGAGAATGGATGAAATTTATGTTAAAAATGTATTTTATTTAGTACACTACACCCCAAATGTTATCATTTCAAAATGTAAGCAATATAAACATTATTATGATGATATTTTCCATTATTTGGCACTCAGTCTTCAAATCCTGTATGTGTTCTACATTCCCAGTGCATCCCAGTTCAGACCATCTACATTTCCTGGGTTTATTAGCCATCTGTGGCCAGTGGCTAGCACACCGTAGGGTATAGTTCTAACCTCTTGTCAGTATCATTGTACTTAAAAACTGAAACAAAAAAAAATCATTAATTCAATAAAATTACACCTTCATGTAGAATAATTATATGAGGATATGCCTCCGAGTCTTTAAGAGGCCAAACCCATGTTCTGAGATTTAGGGTGTTATGGGGGAGGTCATCAAAAAGATGTGACCACTGATTGACCCGTGAGCTGGACCCAGGCCCTCAGAGTTTTCTCTCTCCCCTCCCCGTTCTTGCAATTTGGGTTTTGCTCGACTCTCCCAGTTCCAGAGGCTGTTCCAAGGCCCTTGCCTTGAGGTAGTGGTGTGGTGTTGAGAACACCTACATGGTGTTCTCAAACGTGACCAAACACAGTTAGCGTCTCTGTAAACTTTTAAGATTTGGTAGGCTGGTGTGGGGATCCATTTGTCTTGTGACTGCCCAAGACAAGTGTCATATGTAAATTCCCTTTGCTTATTAAAACTGTCACCTACCAATATGGAGTGCCCTGACCCTTTCTTCAATCTATCCCTGCCCTCCGAGTATAGGGCCCATTTTCAGACTTCACCAGGGAAGCTCCAAGAAGGTTACAAACCAACAAGTGTTCATTAACAGAGCTGATGAATGACCAAAGTGTCTTTCTCATCCTAAAAAAAGACACTCTTTTCATTTGTTAAGATAACTGGACATGTGGATTATTCCCTTGGCCTCTAAACTCTAATAGCCAGATGGAAAGGCAAGTCTGTTACATGTAAAAAGTAAGCTAGAGACAAACAGATGTATCAAAATTATGTGCCTGTTGTAGCAAGCTGTTCCTAAACACCTCCAGAATGAATGTCTTAGTCCATTCAGGCTGCTATAAGAAAAAGGTCATCAACCCAATGGCTTACCCAACAATCATTTATTTCTTACAGTTCTGGAGGTTGGAGATTAAGGCATTGGCGGATCCAACATCTGCCTAGAGCCTTCTTCCTGATTTGTAGATGACAGTTCTTAAGGTGTCCTCATTCGATGGAGAACCCTCTGGAGTCTTTTTTATAAGGGCACTAATTACATTCATGAAGTCTCCACCCTCATGATCCAATCATGTCCTTAAGACTCTGTGTCCTGATGCCGTCACATTAGTGTTTAGGACTTCAAAATATGAACTTTGAGGGAAAATAAACATTCTGTCCAAAGCAAAAGTTTCTTAGCCATTACTGTCAAAAATTTTATTTTCCAGTTCAGAATTTTTCTTTATGGTAATAAAGCTGGCCATTGGTCTTTGTGGGACTCAGATGCCTATGACTGCTTTTTCCATTATTAAGTATTTTATTATATTATATTATATATTATAAATATTACATAACTGTTTTATTATATTATAAGATTTTGATTTTGTTCTTTCTTAATCTTGTAAAGTTTTCATTTTGTGACAAAGCGGCTAGTATCTCTGCAATGTGGAGAGTTGGTTGTCTCTTCTGGCTTCCTCAAATAGGAGATTTTTTTTTCTCAATAGAATTGTAAATTTTATCTCTAGACTTTCTTGGTTTCTCAGGTAGTGATATTTTTGTTATTTCTGAGCATCCACACTTTCTCTTATTACTGAAGGAGAAAGTGTGTACCATCAAATAGACATCTGTCCAAGGCTACAGTATACTATTGCTTTATGGCTTTTACATAATTATAAAATTCCATGACAGCTTTACCATTTGGAAAGTGAAATTAAACAGCTTTACCTTTTGGAAAGTGAAATTAAGCAAAATCAGAGTCTGTCTACTGCAATTAGAAACTGGATTGAGAGAGTTTGGTAGGCAATTGTTACAACCTGTTAAATGTGTGGTCCACTTTCAGCAGGCTAACCCAAGCATATATTAGAACACATTTAAAAACAATAAAAATTATGCAACTTTGAAGCTCTGCTGGCTTTGAGCCTTTTCTCCCTCCTAGATGTCTCATCTTCACTGAAGTACAGAGCAGAACATTCATTTACTTCTAAAAGGATCAGGAAATGCTCAGCTCTCATGCTTTTCTGCCTCTTCTTCAAGAAGTCCAGGTAGCCCCTAAGGACTTTCTTCCAGGAGCATGTCTGTGCCCATGTGAAAATTAAGGCTTCCAGAACCATGTCTGTGACTTGATGTTAGCGTTCTGAAAACTCTTTATGCACATTGTAAGCACTTGATGAAGAGTCCTCAGAGTAAACTCCTGGCTAAAGATGGATGGCCTGAGTTTATTCAAAGGCCAAATAATTTCCAGACATTTATTTTGGGTGGAAACACATGTCTTTCCCTTGGTAATAATTTCCTTGTGAGATGTACAGGCAACCCCCAACTTGCAAACAGACTATTCAGAAATATCATTTGTGGGTCAGTTGTTTGGAATGCACAGTGATTTTTTTTCCCATAGAAATAATATTATAAGTGGTAGTTAAGGACCCAGGCCAGCCCCCAAATTCTTACTTACTCCTACTTTAGTCAAAGTACTATTAGAAAGAAGAGCAGAAAACAAGAGCCACACGGAGCTCTTTGCTTATTTCTAGGATATCCCTGTAGAGATAGAATCTTACAGTGATTTGGACACAGAGGCTCGGCAGACCGACTGCACGTGAATCTAGGCTTGGATGTGCACTAGCTGTGTGAATCTAGGCGGGTCACTTAACTTGTCTTCTCAGTGTCCTCACTCATAAAAGGCAGATGCTGTTAAGGTTTATTTCATGGAGGGACACCTGGGTAGTTCAGTTAGTTAAGCATCCAACTCTTGGTTTTGGCACAGGTCATGATCCCAAGGTCCTGAGATCGAGTCCCAGCTCGGGCTCCATGCTCAGCAGGGAGTTTCCTTGGATTCTCTCTCTCCCCCTGGCTCTGCTCCTCCTTCCACTCATGCTCTCTATCTCTCTCAAATCAATTTCTTTCATGGAGCCAGAGCTATTGGGTGAGAATTACACACCACACACACACACACACACACACACACACAGGCACACTTCCCCCTTAGAACAGTTCCTGGAACTCAGGAAACACCAAGGATCATTTGCTATCACTAAAATTGGTTCTAGTAACTCGCATGATGCTGATTCTTTCACAATCACTGATTGATAGTTTATGGCACAAAAAATAATACAGGTGGAATATTAATAGCAAAATGGAAATAAAAAGGAGATGGTATGTTCCCCCTCCGCATTAATCCCTGTTGTTTGGGTAAAATCAGATAAGTTAGAGGAAAAAGGAAATAGATAAATACTGAGGTTAAATTCTGGGATATTTTCAATGATGCCAATGGTTGAATTTTTTAAAAAGTTAGGCTTATTTATTTTAGATAGTTTGGAAAATAAAGAAACATGAAAAGAGAAAATAAAAACCTCTTCCCATCTCACCTCCCAGAAATAGCCACTAATAACCTTTGACATCAACGCTATTCTGTCCTATGCAGGAATACAAGTGTCAAAATTTAAAAATAATTATAATTAAACCATCCATATCATTTTCATACTATGTTTATTTAGTTAGCAATATGCTATAAAAAATTCTTTTGTATTCTTACAGTATGTGATTTCTAATGGCTTTGTGCTCTCACTGCACAGAAATACTATGAGAGCCAATTCCCTTTTTATACTATTCTAAGCAATGTTATAATTATACAGATGGATAAAAGTTTACTAATGTTGCTGTTTATTTCTTTTAATGAAGAAATTAAATTTCTAGAAACTCCCATATAGATTCTATTCATAAAACTGAAAGCTTTTGATACATTTTGCTGAACTGATTCTAGAGAGAATGTTCTAATTCACCCTTTTCTAGCAATGAGAATGCAATTTCTTATTATTTTCCGAAGTTCTGAGGTTGAGAATGTATTTAATCTTGCCAATCTGATAGATGAATAGGGGCATTTTGTGATTTCAATTTTCATGTTTTGAACCTGATATTGAATATTTTTCTTGTGTTTATTTGTCAATTTGAATTTCTTTTGTCAATGATTTTTTTCAGTCTTTGGCCATTTTTCCATTCCTGTTCATCTTTCAATTTGTTTTGTTCTCTTCCTGTTAAAGAAAAGTATTTTTCCTTTGTATTCATACAATGCAAAAATATGTTTAGAGTGCAAAAAACCCACGCTGTTTGTTTTTTCTTATTTATTTATTTGAGAGAGAAAGAGGCAGACAGAGAGTGAGTGGGGGTGGGGAGGAGCAGAGGGAGAGGGACAAGTGGACTTCACACTGAGCACAGGACCCTGAGACCATGACCTGAGTTGAAATCAAGAGTAGGACACTTATCCGACTGAGCCAACCAGGTGCTGCCACTGTGTGCTTTTTCAAAATTTATTTTTATTGAGATATAGTTGACTTATAACATCGTGTAACTTCAAGTGTAGGTTCTATCACACATTGATTTGCTCCATCTCTATACCGCAATATAGTTAGCACCTAAGGCTAGCTAACATCTCTCTCACATCACATAATTATTTCTTTTTTTGTGATGGGAGCAACTGAGACTGAGTCTGTTACCAGCTCTGAAGTTTACAATACAGTGTGCTTCTGATGAGAAAATATTGCTGGGAAGCAGCACGGACCCTGCCCATGCAGCCACCCCTGGACTGATTGGCGTGGCTCTGAGGAGGTGAGCGGGACAAGGAGGCATCGGGCACAGTCTTCAATGGCTGGGTTGAATATTCACAATAACAGGAAACTAGGAGCAAGTAATGTTTGGTACATAGGAAGTTTTCATTGCTTCATGCGTGAAAAACAGAAAATTAAAATAAATGGAAGAGGAATAATATGTCAAGGATTTTACTTTTTTTTTAAGATTTTATTTATTTATTTGACAGAGAGAGACACAGTGAGAGAGGGAACACAAGCAGGGGGAGTGGGAGAGGGAGAAGCAGGCCTCCTGCTGAGCAGAGAGCCCGATGTGGGGCTCGATCCCAGGACCGTGGACCATGATCTGAGCCGAAGGCAGACGTCCAACGACTGAGCCACCCAGGCACCTCTATGTCAAGGATTTTAAAAGAATCATATTGAATCAAGCAGTTCTGCTGCTTTCTGGATGCCAGCTAGGTACTCTCCTTCATGAAGGCTATTTAAAAAAAAATATATATATATATATACATATATACACATATATGTATATATATGCTAACATGGGGCTTATACTCATGACCCTAAAATCGACAGTCTCATGCTCTATGGACAGAGCCAGCCGGGTGCCCCCAGGAAGGCTGTTTTTAATATTTCATGAAATAACAAAAGAGGTAATCCAAGGGTAGTTCACACACCTGCTGTCGGAGCAAGAGCAAGTTACAAATGATAAATGCATAATTTTTTGTAACTTGTTCAATTATAGTTGGCTGAGAAAATAAAGGGCAAGATTCTCAGTGAATTTTAAAATTCCCAGAAAATTTAAATCCTATCAATCGAAAATGAAATGCTGAAGTATAGGAGTCCTCCTCTGGAGAGGAGGTAGAGTTGTGAAATGGATAGTTTGGCAAGAACGGCAGAATGCTGAAAAACCAGAACACTTAAAAAAGGAAAAAAAGAAAGTTAGACACAGAGGGATTACATCAAAAACACAAGTATAGGAGTAGAAGCTATAAAAATATCTTAAAGGGATGACATAGGGGTTGATATATGTATATATAATGCAATATGGATTGCAAGTTATTGGTAAAATTCAATATAAAGTTTAGAGGAATTAGAAAATAAAAAATCCTTGGAGACCCACATGCCGAAGTGTAGGGGAATCGTATACTCAGGAAATTATACCAATAAAAAAAGGAGCATAAAATATCCATTATAAATAGAGACAAGGAGCTAGATCCTAGATTAGAAATACCTGAGGGGTATTGCTATTTTGGGATCAGGGGGATGGTAGAAATGCACACAGATCCAAAAAACTTGGATGATGGGAGAGAGACAGCAAAATTCGTAAAGGCAGGGAAGTGTTCGCTGTAGCAGGAGAAGCCACAGTCTCCATCTGGATGAAATAGAGGGGTCAGTTGAGTTGGAGGGGTGGGTCACGGGGGAAAGACGCCCAGCATGAGCAAGTACGGATCTCACTGCATAATGGGAGAGGACAGGTGGCAAGTGGGTTCTGACAAGGTGTCCTTGCACCATCTGCCAGGTGGGGGCGGGGGGACCCATCTGGAGAAAGCAATATTGGAGAGCTCCGGGGTTAGCACAGCTAAGTTTGGTAGCAAGGCTCCAGCTGCTGGACTGGAATTTACCAAAGGGACTCTTCTTGTGGGAGATTGGCAAAACGCAGCAGAGCCCCATTCCTGGGAGGAGCAAGTTTTTGGGTAGAATCATGACTCAGGAGAGAGCCTATTGACTCATGGATCTGCCTTTCGAGTTCCTAGCATGCAAGCTGGGGGCTTGGCTGGAGGGAAAGTGCACAAGATAAAATGCCAGAAGTTGGAGTCTCTGCTTTTTAAACCAAAGCACCTTTGGTAAAACCCTCCCTTCTGGTGATCAGAGCTATGGCCAGTCCTGAAGGTAGGGCAAGTGGGGGACAAGGAACTCAAACTAATAGAAAGAAGGTAGGACCGAACGGCAGGGGGAGGAAAAAAGGAAAGAAGAAAAAAACGGGAGTCTATGTTTATTCAAGTGTTTGCATTTAGAATAGAAACCAAGTATCTGCTGGAGAAAATAATTTTAGAATGTCAGAAGAAATTATAAATTCGATATGGTAGGCCCTTTGCACAAATACTTTATTTATCTAGAATTCAGCATGCGGTTCCTTATAACCCGAGCTTAAAAAAATCACCATTTGAATTTCAGTATTTCTAAAATATATTATTTCATCCATCACTTAAACAGATCCTACTGAACATAAGACTTTTGGCTAAGATGTAGGGCTAGTATTATAAACACCCAGGACTGCACTTAGAATTAACATGGCTCTTCTGTTCTCTCTCTGGGTGTCCCTGCATGTCAGGTTAAAAATTGTCACTTCTGTGGTTATGGTGCCTCATCGGATAGAGGTATTTCTTTCTAGTCTCTCTTTATTTATCTATTTATTCATTTATTCATCCTAGGGAAGGTTGGTTCTCATTAGGTTTAAAGCAGTTTAAAGAAGTAGGAGAAATTCAGTGGGTCTCAGGAACAAACCCAGAGAAGGGGTCATAACCACAGTAAGGAAGTTCCCATGACCTGTCAGTTCCTCTTCTCTGCTTCCCTCTGCCTGTGGCTACATTGGTCACAATGTCACAAACCTGCATGGTGGGATAAATGGCCTCAAGCAGATCCCACTGGTGGCAAGGCTCCAGCTGCTGGACTGAAATTTACCAAAGGGACTCTTTCCCTGTGGGAGATTGGCAAAATGCAGCAGAGCCTCATTCCTGGGAGGAGCAAGTTTTTGGGTAGAATCATGACTCAGGAGAGAGCCTATTGACTCATGGATCTGCCTTTCGAGTTCCTAGCATGCAAGCTGGGGGCTTGGCTGGAGGGAAAGACACGTTCATATCTGGAGAGGGAAAAAGGCTTCCTTCTTCTGGCTTAATTAGAAAAAAATTCTAGGAGGAACTCCGATTGGCCAGGCTTCGATCAGCCATTCATTCCTTCAACTATAACAAAGTGGGTGGGGGGGGACCCCAAATAGCTCTGCTCAGGTCACAGGTGTATCAGTTTGAACAGGCTGCAGAATGTTTTACAAGAAGAAGGGAGAACGTGGCAGGAGCAATGATTCACCATGGGAGAACCTGGCCATGAACCTGGAAGCTGTCTCAACTTGGGTAGATAATTGCAGATAATAAGGATAGGATAGGAGTTAAATGGAATAGGAGTTAAATAAGAGTTGAATAAGAATAGGAGTTAAATAAGGATGGGAGTTAAATAAGAAAGAGGGCATCTGGGATGTGATGAGGTATGTGCAGAGTCTTGGAGCTTGGAGCTGGGGTTTGCTGATTTCTGGGTGACCCCTGATAATGGGAATGAAACAGAATGAAAATACAGTCCTATAATGCAAAACTTGTGAATCACTTCTAGAGATTCAAAGATGGAGTTGATACATCCTTGACAGTAATAGATGAGAAAAATTAAGTTGGCAGGAAGCAGGGACAGATGTTCCAAGATGCGCTTTAATCCATCATGTTTGCACAAAAGAAGATTTGTTCAGGCAAATGTCCATTTAAGGAATCACTTACGATCCTGATGGGGTTTTACAAGGGCATTCCTAAGGTCCAAGTCAAAAGGCTGACAAGCAGCCTGAGTCTACGAAAAGAGATTCCAGAGGCTCGAGGACCCCAAATTACATTGGCTTCAGGCTATATCCTGCTGTCCAGCCAACCTTCTCTCAAAACACTATAAAAACATAGCATAGGGGCACCAGGGTGGCTCATTTGGTTGAGCGTCTGCCTTCCACTCAGGTCATGACCTCAAGCTCCTGGGATCGAGTCCCACATCAGGCTCCTTGCTCAGTGGGGAGCCTTCTCCCTCTCCTTCTGCCTGCTGCTCCCCCTGCTTGCGCTCTCTCTCTGTGTCAAATAAATAAATAAAATCTTTAGGAAAAAAACCCACATTACACAACTTATAAACAGGTATAATGGAATCATGGGTAGAAGGCACAACTGCAACTCTAGGCAACTGGGGTTCCCAAACAAAGCTGCATTTCATACATACCCAAGATTCACACTGGATAGCCACTGAGCAGATAGTGGGTCCTGTTACATAACTTATTGGACCCATGGGAACATCGACAAGCATGGGGTGATGAGCTGGGAAAAAAGAATTTATGTAGAGGTTCTCAAGAGTATCCTGAGGCATATTTGAAGCTCTGACCTCCAGATTAGTTATATCTGGATACACATCCTACCTCCGTTACTTACCATTAAGTAATTGGGGTCTAGACACATCCTTTCTGTGCCACAGAGATAAAAGAAAGTTCTCATACAGATTATATGAAATAATGCACAGAGAGCATTTAGCATCATTTCCAGTACATTCCATAAATGATCCCATTCTCCTGCTAGTTTCCAAAAAATGTTCTCCTAAAACTAAAATCTGAGCATATTGCCCTCCTACTTAAAACCATCCCAATGGCCATCCCATTACAATTAGAATGAGATTAAAACTCCTTACCATGGCTTACAGGTCTTTAAATTATCTGGGTCTTGTCTCACTTCGCAGTCTCATATTCTACCAGATTCCCTGGCGTTCATTTTTTTTTTTTCTTGCTACATGGACTTTCTTTAGGTTTGTCAAACATCCAAGGAGTTTCTGAAGCCACGCAAAAGTTCCCAGACCTTCACACACAGGTCCTGATCCTCTACTTTCCTCTACCACCTGTCATTTGGGAGGTGGTTGAATCCATCACTATTCCGACAGGTTTCTGTTTGCTGGTGTTCTGCCCCAGCCTTAGCAACTCCATTATTGTTAGATCACATTTTTCCTTTTTGAAGGTTTTCCTCTGAAACAATTTACCTCCATTCATGTCCTAATTCTGAGTCTCCTGGGCCTCTTAGGCACTTACCTTGTCCAGCTACCCATGACTGGTTTTACTCAGACTGAAAAGCAAACCAGATGTAGGATGAGAAGTTCTGGCTCCTGACTCAAAAAACTCACAAAGAACATGGCTCACAGCTCTACCAACCATCCCACTCTGAATACCTGACAGTTTTCATCCCTGAATGCACTCCACACTTCCTCACATAAAACCCTTCCCAGAGCCCCATAGTCAGAACATGTACCTGGCACAAATGATGTCATCCTGGTCAGCCATCTTGATCACTTGCAAGACTAAGCTGGCTTCCACGGGTCAATGTCATTTAGGTTTTCCTAATGGACAGAGAGATGCTCCTTCCTGGATGAGGCATGGCTCAGAAAATTGGTCTTGGGAATCCACAGAGTAGAACCTCATTCCTGCAGAATTTCATGTTTCATGGCACCTGTCTTGATAAGTTTGGGCCACACAACTAGGGTCAATGACAGTGGGTCACTTTTAGGGTCTTGTGATGTATCTAGAATTTCCAATGTCTGCGTTTTCTCTGTCAGTGTGAGCACCTGTCTTTGTCTGGGTTTCTGGGATACAAGGATTCAAATGCAAAAAAAGTTTATCTGGAAGAGGATGCCAAGAAGCATCAGTAAAGTGTAGAGATATGAGACAGGAAGAACAGGAAACCATCAAACAGCATATTGTTGAGCACGTAGACACAAGTGATACCTACCTTGGTTGGGAACACTGGGATCTGGTGAAGAAAATGGGTCAAGCTTCTTCCATGCATTTATCAACTCCAACCAGTTGTTGTTTGAGGGTTGCTGGAGGTGAAGTTAACTCCCTAGAACTTCCAGCTCCGGGAGAGTTCAGATAAACTAGAGAGAGCCCTCCAAGAGTTACTTGCAGTTGGAAGCTGTGAGATTTGCATGTGCAGAGGTGGTGGTAACTCCAAGGATAACCAAGGAAGGACACTGACAGCATCTGCTGCAATTAGGAAACTATTGCCCTCTTCCTGGCTGTTAGCATCCTCTATGTGTGTAACCAACAGGAGATGTGGTATCAACTAAGATGAAAAATAGACATCCTCTGCCCTAGAGCCAGAGCTCACCTTTGATATCCTTTGTTCCATCTGGATGCTATATTTGACTCCCCATGACATGGTTCTCCTTGGACATTGGGAAATTAAAACTATGATACTTGGAATTTGGCTTCTCGTCTATCTGTTGATGCCATCTTTCACTGTTCTTTTGGTGGTCCCATCAGTTGCTGCCCAGCAGAGCTTAATGCATACCCTTGGCCAGCATACTGCATGGCCACCTTTAATGCTTATAGTGGAGCACAGCCTTTTTTTTTTTAAGATTTTATTTATTTATTTGATGGACAGAGATCACAAGTAGGCAGAGAGGCAGGCAGAGAGAGCGGGGGAAGCAGGCTCCCTGCTGAGCAGAGAGCCCTATGTGGGGCTTGATCCCAGGACCCCGAGATCATGACCTGAGCTGAAGACAGAGGCTTCAACCCACTGAGCCACTCAGGCACCCCAGAACACAGTCTTATAAAAAAAGGATCATCTCCCTTGGATGGTTAAACCCACAGCTCTTTTACAGAGTATGAACAGAGCTGTGTTGTTCAGATTTTTTTCTAATTAGAAGTCTGCCTAAACAAACAAATAAAGGTTGTTTCTCCAAGAGTTAGAAGTCTGATTTAGCAAGTTTTTATTTTTATTTTTTAAATAAAAGAATGTGAGCTAGAAAAAGCAGATTTTGCTTGCAGTGTGTGTGTGTGAGAGAGAGAGAGACAGAGGAGAGAGAATGAGAGATCAAAAGGCCAATGGGAAAGCCAACACAGCATATGATTTTTTACTTCGGCAGTTTTACAAGCAAAAAAAAAAAAAAAAAAAAAGAGGATTAAAGAGAAAGGGTGAAGCCTCCCCCCACTCCTGATTGAAACTTTAATTCCAAAATAGTCTTTGGCTTGAAAGATTGAACTGCACCATCTTTCCATATAAATGGCAAGGCAAGACACATTTTTATGTGTTGTTTTATGGGGTTTTCTTAGCATCTTTAATGTCTAACCATTTTATAGTGCTTGGCTTTGCAGGACCCCAGAGATAACCTCCGAGCAATACTGGTGCTTTTATTTGTAACACAGGAATAGTTAAGAAAGTGTCTGCACACCAATGACAAATCATTGCAATCTTAACTAGAAATAAGGCAGTAAAGATTGCTCAGACTTAAAACTTAAAAGAAGGTTGGAATATAAAGAGGGGAAGAATTCCAAATGGAATAATGAAGTTAATTGGTACAAATGAGTGTGCTTTACAAACCATACCTGAAGATTAATTGCACTTTGCTAACTGTAAAGTTCTCCCTTTTTCATTAATTTGGCGACCGAGATACAAACATTGCATAAGATCCTGTGTGGGTTTGTTTTTTTTTAACAAATCCCCTGATTCCAGGAGTTTAGAGTGTATCTTTAAAAGTACATTTGAGGAGTTACAGCCCCATTGTGTGAGATTTTATCTATAGAGCTGTTTATTTATTTGCTGTAAAATCTATTATCAGGGAGATGTGACTATTTGCAGGTCATGAAACCTCTGAATTTTTTGACTCTGCTCTCGTGTGTTAACTGTGTGTTCGGCATTATGAGAATCCGTTCCTTTCCAGTTTTTTCATGATGGCTAAAGTTAAGAGCATTTGGAGGTATTGTTTAAGAAAGTATCTGAAACATTTGAATTTTTTTTTCTCTTTCTCAATCTTATTCCAATAATTGTGGGGGACAACTTAAGGTGGTGGTGAAGAATGTAGGTTTTTGTTTCAGATGGGTTTTGGTTCAAATCCTGGCTCTGGCTGATCATGAATTGTGTCACCTATAATAATCACTTCATTCGGATTTGGTTTCTCTCCTATAATAAGCAAACATTGACAATGCTTGCTTTCTAAGTGTGACATAATTGTGAATATGACATTATAGAATCATAATTAAATCATAATATAATACCTGGTAATATATAAATAACGTAACATGTAATATGATAGAATAAAGTTTTGGAACATTAAAGCATGTAGAATGTTAAAGAACAGTATCACTAGTAACAAACACATATCACACCAATGGTTGTGGTCCAATGTCAAACTAGATCATGTGTTACACCACAAGAGGCAAGTGAGGGAAATTAGTAGAAGAGATAACACAGCCTCTGATTCTAGGCTTATTTGTTGATTGTCCACTTACATAATTAATGGCTGGTGTTCTTTAAGAAAAAGTGATTCCCACCAAGACATTTTGGCCTCTCGGAAGGGTTTCTAGCCAAAGTAGGGCTCTTTTGGCAAGAATACGCTGATCCAAATATTTTATATATAAGGTAGTGAAAGAAAATGTCTACAATATGCCTATAAAAGTTGAAACTTAGTGTTTTAAATTCCTCTGTTGGTCTTTCTTCTTCACTAGAATCCCTCTTTTACCCCAGCAAGGTGATGGAGAGGGTTACACAGTACTTTGCTTCTTAGGTCATAGGTACAGGGTTATGGTTGGCTCAAACCCCACCTTGGAGTCTCGTTGGTTAGTTAAGACTCATTCCCATATAGTAGAGACTTGAGACTTGGAATGTGGGATTTATGTGAGAAGAGACTAGACATTGTCTAACTATTGCTTCCCAGAGCAATTTTTCAGAAATATCCCAAGAGAAGCTCTCCTCCTTTTTTCCTAAGATCAAATATGTTTCCTATGGCTCAGTAAATCCCCTTCCTGAAATTTCATCATGCATATTAGTATATTAAGAGTACTGAGGGGTCCTGAAATAAAGAGACCGATATGATTACCTTTCTTTAACTCAACGTCTTCCAAAGATGTGTGTCCATGACACCCAGCAATAGCTAGCATTTGTGGAATTGGAGTCCCACAGATTTCAGGATCTACTGGGCTAGTCCACCATGCCCACTGGTGTCAATCAAAGTAGTGGTAAGAAAGATCCCTATCCTCTATTGTCTCATCTTCATTATCCCTGATCTAGGCAGCCTAGGTGGGTGCTTATATGAATCAGGGAATTGCATATCCTAGAGAACCATAGATACAACCTGCCATTTGCCAGTCACAGCTTTAGAGTCAGGTCACAATGGTCCCAAAGCTTTGGTATGGATGGAGGATAAAAGCAAACAAAAGGTCATGGTCCTTGCCTGGACTGAGAGATCAGTCTGGCTAAGCTGAGCTTCTGTAAAGAGGTGACTTTGGAAGAGCCCAACAGAATTCAGGTCTTTGTCTCAACTGCTAACATTTTCTTCTGCTAAGGCTGAGCTGGCACCGAATTTCCCATTTCCAAAATGTGTTTCAGTGTGAAAACAAAAAGGCAATGATTAAGAATGAATGGTGATCTTGGCTGCATGTTTTTCTCGTTTAGTGCTCTGAATATATGAGGAAGTGGAGATGCAATGGGGGTGGGGGTTAATGTGGTAGGAAAAGAAAAAATGAAACAAGATGGGATCGGGAGGGAGACAAACCAAAAGAGACTCTTAATGTCATAAAACAAACTGAGGGGGGTGAGGGGGAGAGGGGTTGGGAGAGGGTGGTGGGGTTACATTATATGTTTAAATTTTAAAAAGCTTAAATAAAAAAAAAGAATGAGTGGTGAGACGTTTGTGTTTGTGAGAAAAGAAAAAAAAGAAATTGAGTACTCATATATTTTTAAAAAAGTGTTTGAAACCTCTCCTGATATTCCACTTAACGTCTCAAGGGATAGTTTTTTAGCAAATATTGGAAATGGGAAATAACAAGGAAAATCCATATATTCCAGAGAGGAGTACAAGAATGGGTAGAGAGAAGCCAAATTATTTCTCTCGTTTTCCTTTCAATTCGATTTTGAGATGGACTGAGACTATGGCCATGGACTTGGCAATTTTTCTTTCCATATGTCCCCTGAGCTTTCTTCACAACTGGAAACCATTTGTGATCATAGGAGGAAATGCTCTTGCTGACATATGGGCGTTTCTTGCTGTAAGAACCAAGCCTTTTTCATGATAGCAGCTAAAATTCAAGTGCCCCACAAGCGTTTGCACTGGCCTCGGGTGCTGTGTGGCTGCAAGCACCTTGTGGGGAACAGATAACATTTTACTGTCCTTTCTGACCCGGGATGATTGATGTTTCCCTGTGTGTGGTCACAGAATGGGAAGGCTCTCATGGGGCTCTAAAGCAACCGCTCTCTTAATCACATAAAACAGGAACGGCTGAGGGACGAATGGAGAGGAACTTTCTCTAGAGGAATGCTTCTCAAAGTGTAGTCCCTGGACCAGCAGTATCAGCCTCACCTGGGACTGTGTCAGAAATACAAGTTCCAGAGAACAACCTGACTTACCAAATTGGAAACTCCTGGGGGTGAGCCCCAATAGTCTGTGTTTTAAAAAGCTCTAGCCCTCCGGATGATTCTGATGCTGTTAAGGTTTGAGGACCACTGCCCAAAGGAAAACAATCTGGCCCGGTCGGAAAGAGCATCACCAAATCCAAAGTAATATCCTTTAGATATTACTTTCATATTTTCTCTGCGGTGCAGCTTCATTTTGATCCCTTTGCCACAAAGTCCAGCTCCAGGGTTATGGCAGCAAGTTCTCATTCTCGCTGACCCAAATATGGCTAAGATACCCATTTCCTTAATTACCCAGGTCCAGGGAAGTCTGGTTGCCATTTTTGAATGCAGTGATTCTCAACTTTGGCTGTGTATTGCAATCACCTGGGGGAAGATTTTAACAATCCAGATGCCCAAGGCTATAAGCTAGACCAATTAAATTAAAATCCGGGAGTAGGAGGGATGAGGACCAGGTATCACTAATTTTAAATCTGCCCACTGGGGTGATTCCAATGTGCAGCCAAAGTTGGCTCTAAAAGGAATGGGCTGATAAAGCCAAGGGAAACAAACAGAAGACCACCAATGTAAATGTAGGCAAATTTTTTAAGCACACGATTTCAAGGTTAGCAGTTTTAGGGGATGGAGAGAAGGGAGAGAAGGGCTCAGTTCCAAATCCTGTACTGTGCTCCCAGAGCATCTCTGCAGGCACATTTCCTCACCCCTTTTGCAAACCACAGCTTCTGGGAGCCATCTGATTTCCTGGCTTCCAAAAGCAAGTCTATCTGGACATTGTGTTTTATAATAAGGCATTGTCTTCACCCTTTAGCTCCAAGACTTCTAGATGGCCTTCAAGACTCCCAGAGGCAATTCTGATAGAACCCTTTCCCAGGCCACTGATCTGGTATTTCTCTATCTGTGGCTCCTGGCTCACTTACCTCCCTCCTTACCCGGACACTGAGCTGTTCATGCTCCCTGGTACAGCAGTGTGCTGTCCCACAGTCCAATGTATCTGCTGCCTGCATCCCCGTGGATCCTGAGAGCTGCAGACTTGGGGTTTCTAGACAAAGACTGGAGCTTATAACAACCTGGTCAGCCTCTGGAGGTAGGAATACCCAAAGTAGAGTTTGGGAAGAGTGGGAATAGACAGAACTTTGATCTTTGGTGTCATTGGAGTAATGGGGAACAGAAGAGGTGGGCAGAGTCACAGAAAGTCCTGGGGCTGGGAATCAGCTTTCAATCAGGTATGTGCATGCGTGCTCATAGGTATGTTGGGAATGAAACCACACGGGATGGAGAAAAACTATCTTTGATAATGCCAACCACAGATACAGAAGACTAGGAGGAAAGGGCTACATATGCGACTTACTCGGATACTGGGGAAAATACTATCGATGGGTCTTTTGACTTCTTACGCCTTAGCTTCTAGGGTGACCACTGTCTGTGTCATTAATATGTGTTGATGGGGAGGTCCAAATGCCCAGGAAGATTTTGGAAGGGGCTGTGTGAGCATGGTGAGCCAACCAAAAATAACAGCACACCAGGAACTACTAGCAGGACTAGCCATTGGCACCCCTAGGCGGATGCAGCCATGGGAAGGGCACCATTCCACACAGCCATTATCAAACCATAACCCGGCAGCAGTGAGCTGGGGAAACAAATACTCTGACCTCAAGCATTCTTGTTGTATTCAGTTGTCAGACATAACTCCACGTGGATTCAGGAATTTCTTCCCTCAAGGTCCAGTGGATTTTTCAGAACAACCAACAACCAGCTTTGCAACTGTCAGAACATCCAAGGACTAACTTGGAGAAGGAAAACACTTAGCAGAAAATTGAATCAGCCTTTTATTTCCCCCCTCTCCAAACTAAATCTGAAAGCCTCACAAATCGATGCATTGCATTTACAGAATAGTTCAGTCTTGGACTGGTGGCTTGCCTCCCATTCCGAGCTGAAAGCAGGGACATGGCAAATTTCGTTATCTCTGATTTATAGGTAGGGAAAGACCTATTTGGGGAGGTGAGTCCACATGATTGCTGGTCTACAGGCCCCCTTAGTTCCTCCTGTGAGGGTGTTCAGAGGAAGTGAGCAGAGCTTTATTTGTTATTAAAACAAAAGCCAGGCTCTGTCTCTCTAGATGTCTAATTATAAGGGATACGAAGTCAGGGCATCTTCATTTCACAAATTACATCTGAACACTTCCTTTTAGGGTAACTGGATTCGTTTGGAGGCCTTTGGCTACCACTAATCCAATAAGGAAGTGTTTCCAGGATTCTAGGGTTTGAGACGGCAGTTGGAGAAACATACGGGCATTAATCCTCTGTAAGCTGCGGACAGACAATGCATCTTTTTGCCTGAACACAGAAACCCAGTGAGAGACAGCCGGGAAAGCTCCCTGAAACTACTTTGTCTGCAGAGAATTCTTGCGCTGACTTGTTTTTCTCCTATTGACCTTCGCAAAGTTAAATTAGTCACGGAAAAAAAGGGGATGCCTGTTAACCCTTAGGAGGTCAAATGTTTGTATTCCTTCTTCTACAGATGAACACATTTTAAGTGGGTGATGTAATCAGGCCAAAATTTAGAGAAGAATTCACACATATATTAAGTTAATAATGGCGTTGTAAGATGTCGTAAGATTGTCAGGTTCATGGTAAGATAATGCAGTTGAAGAATCGACCTTGGCCCAGCCCACCCTGATCATATGAATGAAAAATTCTGAAACATTCAAAATACACGTGATTTACCAAGTGTGCTGCAGGGCGCCAAAGGGCCAGGGTTCCATCTCAGATTTCTCAATTTCTTTCTATAACTCATGGATGCATGATTCTTAATGAGTGACCAGGACATTTTTGTCTGTTGGAGACATGGCGATGTCTTGATCTTTTGGTCACAAACAGTGCGTTATACAAAGAGGGGATTCCGTGGGCTCATGTAAATTAAACCAGGGTGACTCTAGGCATGATTAGGACCATGACCTCAAACAATGCCTTCAAGATCTCTCTCTGTTGGCTCTGGGTTCTTTGAGTGGCCTTGCCCTCAAACTGGCCTTCCTCACACAGTACTCAAAATGGGCCCAGGTAAATAGAGCTTTACTTCCATATAGCTCACAAACCTGGTAGAAAGAGGACAGATTTTCCAATAATTCTGTAAAAGGTTGGGGGATTCCGCTTGGACACCAGGTCACCTGTCCAAGCCTGGAGCAGGGGCATAGGCTCTGCCCCCTCACTCTGCACAGACAGGATGGGAGAGAGCCGATGGCTCAGAGACAGGCTCACAGACAGAACCACGTGTTCACCACAGCTCTCTTCTTGGGTGGCACACTCATTCTTTTTAGCTTTTACTTCCTTTCCCACCTTCCCATCTGGGCCCTTGAGAAGGCAAGAGCAACAAAACTACCCATTTTTAAGAATTCATTCCTTGGAGTTTGAAGTCTCCCAATTGTCCTACAATTCTCAGACACGTCCAACTCTGCAAGCACTGAAAGTTATGTCAGTTTTCCGACATAACTTTTCCAATCACGTGATGGCGATTTTTAGCCTTAGCAATTTCCTTTAGGGGAACGCTGGTGTTGATCTGACACCACTACTGAGGATTCCTCTGTCCAGCATCCCTTGCCCCTTTACTCCAGGTAGCAGTGGAGCCAGGGTTGAGAGCCTCTTTTGGAAACACCTGTTAGGGAGCCACACACCTGCTTCCTGATGACCTCACCCCCCAGCCATGCAGACAGTCAAGGATGGCAGCTCACAGCTCATAAATCCAAACCACGGACCAGTCCTCAGTTCACATGTTGAATCAGGAGGCTCTCTTTCACATGACTTTCCACCCACAGTTTCTGGCAAGGGAAAACTTTGATGTCTTTTGAGAGCCTGGAAAACCTGCACCACACACTGTTGGCAGCCTTATTTTATCATCCTAATGACCGTGGAGGACTTATTTCTAAGTGTTGAGAAACGTATTGTCACCCAAATATTAAACAAGAGCTGCTGAGAGGTGTGAGTTAAAACGTAGAGGGCGAGCCACAGGAAGAGGTAATATTTGGATAGCTTACTCAGGAGAATTATTTAGAGCCAAAGAAATGAAAAACCAAGATCTTCGGCTCTTCTAGAATATATTCCATTCTCCCATACCTCAGGTCAAAAATCTTTCACTGAAGGCTGAGACAGGGGTAATATTATCAGCTGGTAAGCCGGTGTCAGGCTAGAGACAATCCTTCTGGAATCCACATAAATTGGCCACAGGGTGTGGACCTGTAACTCCAGGCCCGGAGGTATATTGAACTCCCTAGCAGAGCTCTGTAAAAACTAAAGACTCTCGGGTGTCCTTCCAGCTTTCCTGAATGAAATCTTCAGGAGAGGGATTTTAAACAATCTCAGGTTTTAAGCAGGGGCTTGGTTTGCCTAATTCATTGGGCGAGGGAAGCATTGCAGTTAACCACAGACAACCGTGGGTTTACCGTCTGGGGTCGGTGACTTTCATAAAGTTAGAACCACCCTTGAGACAATGCCTGTCCCTCTGAAACTGCCAGCTTCACATTTGTACATTGAACCTGAAACTCGGGTGCCCATGTTCTTGAGGTCATGGTCAAAGACCCTGCTTATAATTACTCTGCAACTCATCTACTCTTCTTCTAAGCTAACCATGTTCCTTAAATGGTTTATACAATGTTTTCCTTTCATGGACAACTTTAAACCCCATACAATGAGGTGTTTAAATGGTGCACCATGATTTCCTCAAAGTGTCCTTCCTGATCAAATGTGATCATCCAGTACCCCTTAAGGGGCCTAGTGATTTCTGAACACTAGTTTAAAAGCCAATGAAAGCTACTCTGGGCCTTCCAAAACTCATGTCAAACTATGAGAATTACAGGGGCGCCTGGGTGGTTCAGTGGGTTAAAGCCTCTGCCTTCAGCTCAGGTCATGATCCCGGGGTCCTAGGATTGAGTCCCGCATCAGGCTCTCTGCTCATCAGGGAGCCTGCTTCCTCCTCTCTCTCTCTCTCTTCCTACTTGTGATCTCCGTCTGTCAAATAAATAAATAAATAAACAAAATCTTAAAAAAAAAAAAAAAACTATGAGAATTACAATAACAAAAAAGAGAAACCTACTCAGGCAACCACATCTGGGGCTGAATATTGGATTTCCAACTCCTTACGAGCTCTCAATTAAAGAAGCTACTGAAAAGATGTAATTCGTTTCCAAAATTCCGACGCGACCAAAGTTTTAGTTCATGTCCCTCGTCGCCTTTAGGTTTTTATCTCTGGAATTCAGGAACAAAACATATGCCTTTTGGTTAATAAGATTTTCCTTTAATGGATGATAAGGCCAGGTGATTAATAATCACCCAGCTCTGATTGTTTTCATTAGAATGATAACATATGGGCATGCTGCTCAGTCTTTTCACAGAGCCCAAAATGGGATCATAAAAGGGGAGATGAGAAATCCTGGTTTAGATTAAAGCAAATGGCCTGAAGAGTTGGCTCTGATGAGCTACAATTTACTGTTGTAAAAGCTCGCAGAGATGAGCCTTCTGCAGTTCTCCTCTCCTGGGTTTGAGATTAGCTGGAGAGGATAGCGGGGGATCATCATCTTTCTGTTCCTAGCAGCCTTGATTCCAGTGACGTAAGTTACAGATGAGATGGTTGTGTGGGCCTCCACCAAATTCCAAAAAAGCATTTAACCGTAGCCTCAAATCCAATGCACATTTATCATTATTCAACCCCGCTGGTTCAGCAAAGGCCTAAAGGGATATTGGTGGGGTAGGAGGGAAGGAGAGAAGCAAGGGGTGTGCAGACGTACAAGGAATAGAGTCATCAAATATAGCAGTCATCTGTGTCAGAGAAATGAGGCTTTCTGGTACCAACTGCAGTATGTCAAAGAAGTTGGATAAGAGAGGCTAGTTAGTAAATTCAAATCCCAGCTTTGAGACAAGGTCATCAACCATGGATGGCCCTTCGTTGCAGGTGTGGGGAAAGAAAATTAGTATTTGCAGAGCACCTGTAAATGCTAGCCCTGGACTAGGCTGTCAGATACATTGTCCCATTTGTGCCTTATAATCAAGGGAAGCAGACATAATCATTAACCAAACTGATCTGGTTTCAAATTCTGACAATAATAAAAGTAATATGTACTCCATGGGGTCATTGTGGGCAAATAAACACATATTAAAAAAAAACAACTTAGACTGCCTGATGCATAGTCAACAATAAATGTCAGACTCCCCCATCTCCCATCCCTCCAGCCTCCCAACCACTCACAGAGCCAAAGAACAACAGCAAAACCAAAACCCAGTAGGGTTTTGAGGTGAGCATGCTTGGGCCCATTTCACAGATAGGGTATGTAAGTGTTTTCCAGAGTTCTGTCTTTGACCACCTCTCTGTACTTTCTCCTCTGTGGTCTGTGTGTCCAAACCTAAATTACCATATGCTCTGGCAAACATCTCCTTTTCCTGACTTCTAATTCCCCACCATCATCAGCCCAGCATCATTTTTTCCTATTCATAGACTCAAAACTACGCAGTCATACTGGAGTCCCTTAGGAACCGAAACCCTGTCCAACTGACAGAGCAAATGTCCCATTAACTCAACACATTTCTTGGACCTGTCCATTCCTTTCCGTTGTCACTACACTGGTTCCAGCGCCCAACCTGTTGTTGCTGGATCAGTTGTGGGCACAGTCCTTAATGAATGTTTCGGCCCCCATAACCCTCCATCGTTTTGCCTCACCTGAGACTAATTTCCAAGAATGTGGCCTGCAAATACCTTATGCTTTGATAATGTCCCACCTCTGCATCATAACACAGACTGTTCTCCACCTGCGTTCTCTGCATTGCACTTTCTCCCACTGATCTTCACTACCATACGCTGAAACATGGAACATCATTTTTTGGTCACAGTTTTACTGAGATATAACTCACATACTATGTGATTCATTCATGTGAAGTGTCCAATTTCATGGCTTTTGGTATATTCACTGAATTGTGCAACCATCACTATAATCAATATTAGAACATTTTCATCAGCTCAGAAAGAAACCCTGCACTCTTGTTATCACCCAACTTCCCATTCCCTCGGCTGTAGGCAACCAGTAATCTACTTTCTCTCTCTGTAGACATGCCCTATTTTGGACATTTCATATAAATGAAATTACCTAATATGTGGTCTTTTGATTGGCTCCTTTTATTTAGGATAACATTTTCAAGGTTCATTCATACAGCAGCATGTATCAGTACTTCGTTGCTTTTCATGGCTGAATAATATTCCATTATGTGGCTATACCATATTTGCTTATCCATTCATCAGCTGATGAATGTTTTGCTTGTTCCCATCTATTGGCTATTTAATGGAGTTTCTGTGAAACTTCATGGACACATGTTTATTTGAATACGTGCTTTCAATTCCTTTTGAGTATCTCCCTAAGAGTAGAGTTGGTGGGTCATATAGTAACTCTGTTTACCTGATTGAGAACCTGACAATCTGTTTTCTGAAATGTTTGCACAACTTTGCATTCCTACCAGCAGTGTGTAAGGGTTCTAATTTCTTCACATTCTCACCAGTACTTGTTATCCTCTGTTCGTTTTTTTTTTTCTTTCTTTCTTTCTTTCTTCCTTCCTTCCTTTCTTTCTTTTTAAGATTTTTATTTATTTATTTGACAGAGAGAGAGTACAAGTAGCAGAGAGGCAGGCAGAGGGAGAGCAGGAGCCCAATGTGGGACTTGATCCCAGGACCCTGAGATCACGACCTGAGCCGAAGGCAGTTGTTTAACCAACTGAGCCACCCAGGTGCCCCTATCCTCCGCTTTTTCTATTATAGTCATCCTAGTGGGTGTAAAGTAGTATCTCATTTATAGTTTTGATTTGCATTTCCCTGAAAACTAATGTTGTTGAGCATCTTTTCTTCTGCTTGCTGGTTATTTTGTATCTTCTTTGGAGGAATGTCTATTAGATTCTTTGTCCATTTTAATTGATTTACTTTCTTTTGAGTTTTTAAAAACATATTCTAGATACAAACCTCTTATCATACATAAGACTTGCAAATATTTTCTCTCATTCTTTGGGTTGTTGTTGTTGCTTTCTTGATAACATCTTTTACTTTTGAAGCACAAAAGTCTTTAATTTTGATGAAGTTCAACATATGTATTTTTTCTTTTGTTGCTTGCACTTCTTTTGCCTGCATATCAAAGAATCCACTGATTGCCAAATCCAAAATCGTATGATTTATACCTGCATTTTCTTCTTGGAGATTCATAGTTTTGGTTCTTACATTTAGATCCCTGACTCATTTTAATGGATGCTTAGCTAACATTTGTACATCCTGTGAGATAAAAATATCATTTTTTAAAGTCCCAGCTCAAATGCTGTGTCCCCATTAAGTCATTTATGAGCTTACTAATTAGAGGATGATGTTAATAATAACACTAGCTACAATCAATAAAGCATCTTCTAGGAGATAAACATGGGTTTCTTTTCTTCATTTTTATCTTATTCTCACAATCCTAAAAAGTTCGTTGCTTAAAAAAAGTCACTAAAAGAATGTTGGTTAATAAAGTGTGTTTATCTCTATATTATAAATGCAGAATGTTAAGTAAGTTGTCCAGGTTAGTGGCAGATTTAGAACCAAATTAGGTCTGCCTCTACTTAATTCTATTCCATGCTGTCTTCTGAATGATACTAATCTTCTCCCTCTTTGAGCTCTAATGTGTCTATTTGTGCCTCTAGTGCGGGATGCCCATCACATTCTTCCTTGAATCATAATGTCCTTATATTTTAACTAAACTCCTGAGCTAAAGGGTCTGTGAGCACAGGAAACCCATTTATTTTGTGACCCCCGTAGTCTCTATCATAGCACATAAAAAGCAGTTGATAAATATCAACAGCAATTCAGCTGAATAGTAAACTCAGCAGTTTACTAAAATCAAAGTCTGGAAACTCACTGTAATTACCATTAGGTGATCGATGGGGATAAAAATGAGATGTCACCGTCTTCAGTAAGAACCCGGAAATGATACTGTTCTTTGACCAACAAATAGCATAACAGAGGTTCAAAGTAGAAATATTCAACATATATTGCTTCTAGTCAGCCTGGTTTGACTTTAGCCTAAAGGAGGGTACTATATGTATAAAGAAGTAGAGAACACACATTTCCCTCAGAAAGGCATTTTTGGGGGGTCATTGAAACAGAGATGATTATTTTGGTTATCTATCACCATGTAAAAACTACCCCAAAACCTTGTGATGTAGAACAATTTATTATTACTTATTATGGTTCTTTGGATTGACTGAACCCAGCTGGTTGCTCGTTTGGGGAGTTTTACACAGGCACAGACAGGTATCAGATGAGGCTGCAGTCTGCTAAAGGTCCAGTTGCACTGAATGGCCAAGAAGACTCCTGCAAATGCTGGTGGTTGAGGTTCGCTGGGCACTCTGCTGAGGTTGACAACAGGCACACCCACATGTGGCTTTTCTATGTGGCACAGGCTCTTTACACCATGATGCATGGATTCCAAGAGTGAGCAATCCAAGGGACCAGAATGGAAACTGACAGGTTTCTTATGACTTAGTCTAAGAGGAAGTCATGGAAGTGGTGTCACTTTTGCTGCATGCTATTGGTTAGGCAAGTCAATAAGGCTATCCAAGATTCGAGGAGAGGGGAATTAGAAGCCACATCTTGCCTGAAGAAGCAGCATACATGTATAAGAACAGGATGGTTTCATGGAGGCCATTTTAAAAAAAGATTTTATTTATTTATTTGTCAGAGAAAGAGAGAGAGAGAGAGAGAGCACACATAAGCAGGCAGAGTGGCAGGCAGAGGCGGAGAGAAAAGCAGGCTCCCTGCGGGGCAAGGAGCCCGATGCCGGACTCAATCCCAGGACACTGGGATCATGGCTGAAGGCAGCAGCTTAACTGACTGGGCCACCCAGGCGTCCCTCATGGAGGCCATTTTGAAGAGAGCTACCATAAAGGTGGGAAGTAAGGATGGTAGAATCCTTCCAAGGGAGAATGTTTTATGGATCAGGGACATGGCTACCTATTCTACTGACTGATGTTTATCCTCTTATTTCTTTGAGGAACGTTTACTCACAACTTTCATAGAGTCCAAGTTCATCCAGCAGTAAGGGATGCATAATAAAGACCAAAGGCTACCAAGTGATAAAAAAATTACAAGAAGACACATCAAAATCAAACAAATTCAACTGTATGCATCATGAAATCTCAATTCTTTTAATAGCTTCAGGTGAGTGAAAGACTTTTAATGGCCCAACCACTAAGTGGAACTCTGTCCTTCTGGCCATCCTTTCTTGCTGGACTCTCATGTTTGCTTGTTAATTCAATCTCCTTTTCTGAAGCTGTTCTGACCAGTGCCCTTGACTCTTACGTGTTTTAATTTCTTTCCCTGGTTCTGTATCTCCACCCAGGCCCTGTGTTTGAACTGTAAACTGATTTCCCGTCCAAGAAATCCATCTGATTTTTATTATTCACCTTTTCAACATCTTGTACTATAGCAATTACTTCTCTGATGTCACTTCATTCTTAGAATATTGAGTATTGAAACCTAAGGGGAAAAGGTACCTATTTTAATCAT
>ML110723.1:11751-30632 GCA_003697995.1 Taxidea taxus jeffersonii
ATTTCTCTTATCAAATAGGAAGTTTAAATAATCATAATATTTTATGCTGGTAGAGGCCATATATGTATATGTATATATATATATTTCAGAATAAGTTAATATGTATATATTTCAGAATAAATATATATATATTTCAGAATATATATATATTTCAGAATATATATTTCAGGGAGCCTTTTCCAGGCAGAAATTTAGCAAAATATTTTTCACACTTAAATTTCATACTCTTTGTAAATAAAATTTGGGGCAAAAAAGTAAATGAATTAGATTTTTTTTTTTCCAAATTATGTAATGAAAGCCACTGGAAGAAAACACATCATTATTTTAACTGTGATTTCCTCTCTGTAAAGAGACCATTACCTTTGTTTCTTTACCCTTTTTCTACTTCTTAAATGTTCTGGGTGATCCTTTAGTTCAGATGTTTTTAAAAGTTAAAAGAAAACTGAGGGGAGGTATCAAGCAGGGGCAGGAAGAGATTTCATCTTAGTAAGATGTGAAAGTTTGTCTTTCTAGTGTTAGCAACTAGTAGTGATACCGATAAAAGCTAATTTGTCTTCTCATCTGTGTTTTAAACAATGAGAGCCATGACAGGAATGAACTTCGCCTATCACCAGCCTCCCTCCACGTTTTGTCTGGGCTACAACATCCTAGTTCTGTTAATATCCACATAATATTTTTTGTCTTCAATCATTTCCTAAGGATTCTTGCTTTATATGGAAATCTCTAAATATTTTACCAATTTTCTTTCTTAAGCACAGAAACAAAAACTTTGTATAGAACTCCAACACAAATAGGATAAATGTCAAAATAAATTGCCTTTATTACTCCCATGACATTTTTGTGCATATTTAAGCATACAGTCACCCAAAGTAACAGTTTGCCTCTTCTAATATGTGAAAATGGTAACATTCTTTTCTTTTTATAATTTACATTTTTAATATTATTTTTTTCAAACTGCTGATTGATTACCATAGTTGTGGCAAAACAATGTATAATAAGAATAAAGTATAATAAGTAAATAAGGATAAAATATAATAAGGATATAGCAAAATAAGGTATAATATTACTTTTCAACATTTGTTGTATTTTACAATCTTATTTTAACAGTTCCTTGTCTGTCTAACTTTACTGCACCAATGGGAACAGTGCTTTCTCCTGATTACCCAGAAGGGTATGGAAATAATTTAAACTGCATCTGGACAATAATCTCTGATCCAGGGAGCCGGATTCATCTTTCTTTTAATGACTTTGATCTGGAATCTCAGTTTGACTTCCTTGCTGTTAAAGATGGTGACTCTCCAGACTCCCCAATTCTTGGAACCTTTACTGGGGCTGAGGTGCCTTCCCATCTTACCAGTAATAGTCATATACTGCGATTGGAATTTCAAGCGGACCACTCAATGTCAGGACGAGGCTTTAACATCACTTATAACAGTAAGTTCATTTTTCCATAAAACATATTTCTACAATGTAGAGCTAGAAAGGAATCACATAAACCAGCTCTCTTCCTCCATAGAACAGGAAACTTGAACAAATTGTATATATATAAAATTGTGCCAGGGACAGTCATTTAGTTCTTGATTTCCAACCATATTTTACTCCAAGTTGTATCATTTCTCTGTTTGTGAGAAACCTGATATTAAGGAAATATGTTTCAAATATTATGATATCAGCCAATATATTAGTTTATTCTATTAAATCTTATAAGCATAAGATCAAACCTACTGTATATCATATACTTTTCTCCATTATTGGTATGCAAACATATAAATGAGATAAATCTTTTTTTCAAAATATTCATAAACTTGGGCGCCTGGCTAGCTCTGTCAGTGGGGCACAGGACTCTTGATCTTGGGGTTGCAGTTTTGAGCTCCATGTTGGATGCAGAGATTACTTAAAAATAAAATCTTAAAAAAATAAAATAAAACCCAAAATATTCATAAACACATAGGGAACCTAAAAACAAATAATGACAGAACAGAGTTATAATTCCAAAGAAAAAAATCATAAGGCTGCAGAAACATTACAGAGCAGGCAGTCATTAACTTAGGGGCAGCAGACCCCTGAGCGGATTTAGCAAGGTCACCACAGGGGAGAAATACGTTAGAGATTAAAAGTGTCATCTCTACAGTGAATTTATACAACTTCAAATCTTGGCTCTGCTCCATTCTGAGGTTTAATAAATGAGCCTCAGTGTTCCTGTCAGTAAAACCATATTTGGGCTTTTGTAAGGAATCAATTAGATGATGCATCTAAATAATTTAGCATAGAATATTTGATACCTAGTAAATTCTCAATAAGCATTAACTGTCATTGTTTAGTTGCCTTTTGAACTATTACCTTAACATCTTATTTAATTGTGTTTATTATATTGCTTCCTTTTGAGATTTAGGTTAAATACCTTATCTAGATAAAAGTTAAGTAACTCTTATCTATCACTCATATTCTTTGTATTTTTCCAAAAAAATGGTTTGAATATAGCAAAAAGATGAACCACATGAAGGAGAAAATATCTTAGTGTGTTCGTACCCTTACATATTAATGCTTCTGTTTGCAAATGTTTCTAAAGCCATAGAATGAATACTAGTGACTTTCCTTGTTTTTTCTTCCTTGATGCTACCACACTCTCAGATATTGACTAACTTGATGAGTTAATATTCGTGTCATATAACAATAGGATTATAGTTTCCTGCTCTTAAAAAAAAAATGGCATCTCTAACCTCCACCCCCACTCATTCAGTGCTGAGCTTTGGTAATTAGTAACAAAAAGCAGTTACTGCCTTTTCAAAGTGTCACTGGTGGTGAAGTTGTCAACATGTAATTGCACATCATTAAAGTTAAATTAGCTGTGACATGTGTCATACAGACTGTTGTATAAAATAGTTGCTTTATCTGAAAGTCCTTTTAAAAATACTTCATTTATATGTATAAAGATATACATATATATACATATGTATGCACTTATCCATCTAAATTTTCATTTTATCTTAAACACGTATTATTTTTAACTTTAATGTTTATGGTACCTTCAGGATATTATGGAAATATGTCTCCTTGTTTCTTGTTCTGTTTCTCAGTAAATAATATAATCTATCATATGCAAATTTTTATATTTAATGTTTTCTACTGAAATTATATTTTTCTGAAATAAATACCTACCAGGCATTATATATAGGAACAACAAGGCCTAATCAATTAAGTTTTTTGGCACACAAAAAAAACAATAATTAGAAAAAACAGTATACCTAGAAAATATATTTTGTATATTTTAGAAGTTACCTTAATGTTCCTCTGTACTGTTTAACTTAAAAATGAGGAGAGTGAATAATGAAAGTTATGTAATTTATGAGTAATATCAAAGGGATGATTAGTGAGAGAATTTAAAATTACTTCATGTACTTATGTAGCATGAATATAGTAATAATTGTAAATATCTCGTAACTATGTTTTACACATTCAGACTTCGTTATTTTAAATCTTCTTTCATTTATATTGTAATAATTTAAATATTTATGGTACATACTTGGTCATCCAGATGAAAAAAGAGAACAATTTGGAGGGCTTATGTGATCTATCATTTTGAAAGATTAAAATATGCACATTGTCCCTACACTTTTGCTACTTGCTAAAGCTTGGCTAAATATATCCTGGGAGACACAAAATAAAATAAGAAAGTGGCCCTGACTCAAGAATTCACATTCTTTTGAGACCTGAGACAAAAAACCCAAGATACAATGTTGTTGAGAAAAAATTAGAAGTCAGAGCGAGGGTTACATTTCAATCCTATCTCTATGACCTGAGGCCAGCCTACTTACATATCTTTTTATGAATCTCATATTACTCTTTAGAGCTCTAAATGTTAAATGAGATTATAACATTTCCAGAGCTCCTTTCACTACTTCAAACATGGTAATTGCAAGACATCTCCCTTCCCTTTTTCTAGATGGCAGAAAATAGATGACAAATGGAAAATTATAAAGAAATTTTAAGACTCTCATACCAGTTTGGGACTTTTCACTATAACTTCACAAGACTGTCTCTCCATTCAAAAGACTGAATCATAAGAAAAGTTTGCAAAGAGATGTAGTCAACCTGCTCTGTATTCAGAATAATTGGAATTTTGACCGGTTTATAGTGGCAATTTTTACCCAGCCAAAGCCTAATGATCTCCAGAAATAATCAGAAGCAATTCTATTTTGAAGTATAACCTAGAGTATAATTCATATTTTAAAAGTCACACCTGTTTACACCATAGGCAAACAGGTAGGGTCAAAGGAGAGCCTCCAATTCTTTTCTTTTTTTTTTTTTTTTAATAAATAAAGTCTGTTCTAGAAATAAGCATAACCTTTCTCAAAATCAGTTTTTCTCAACCCAAATATATAAGGGTTCGTCTCATACTGCTTGTTTATGTGTTTGTGTTTGTTTGCTCTTCTCAAGCATTTGGACATAATGAGTGTCCTGACCCAGGAATACCAATCAATGCACGGCGGTTTGGGGACAACTTCCAATTAGGAAGTTCAATTTCAGTTATTTGTGAAGAAGGATTTATTAAAACCCAGGGAACAGAAACAATTACATGTATACTTATGGATGGAAAAGTAATGTGGAGTGGACCCATTCCAAGATGTGGAGGTAAGTGCAATGGCCAGTGGAAATTATAACCCCATCCCCATTGTGCACTAGAAACCATCACAGGAAATGCACCATTTACTAGGACTATTGTAATCTTTATCTTAAAATATTATTTAATATTGTACATTAGCTATATATAGTTAAGCAAATTACACTTAATGTTTCATGTTAAAATATTTTTTAGAAATCTTTTTAGAAGTCCCCTTTAAAAAAAAAGAACTCTTATCAAAAGACATATGTTAATAAATGGTAAATTGTATGTAGAAATTCTCCTTATAGAGTTATAGTTTAGTATGCTTTATAGTTTCTAGTCATCCTCTTTCATGGGATTTTAACTATTCACAGTTTAAACATTTAGTTTTCAAAAATGTGTTAACAATGGGCACCTGGGTGGCTCAGTTGGTTGAGCGTGCAACTCTTGGTTTCAGCTCAGGTCATGATCTCAGGTTTGTGAGATCAAGCCCAAGCCAGGCTCCTTATTCGGTGGGAAGTTTGTCTGAAATTCTCTCTCTCTCTCTCTCTCCCTTCTTCCAGCACTCACTTGCTCTCTCTCTCTCAAGTAAATAAATCTTTAAAAAAAAATGTGTTAACAATGATTAATTGAAATAAATAAATTTATTCTAGAACAACCATTATTTAAAATGTGTAATTTTTGTGGGCATAGTTTGCTAAACACTTTTTTCAGTTTTGATTTGCTCAATAAGATATAGTCAAGAAAGTTCAGGGCAATATATACATGTATATAGTATATGTGTATGTATTTGTGTGGGGTATGTGTGTATGCAATGTTTGAAAGTTTATATCTTTGAATATAGACCACTCATATAAAGTCACAAATTATATTGGAAAAGAAAAGATGATCCTACTTAAAAATAAAATATATCAAGTATAGTGTTTCAATTTAGAATCTTTAGGAATATGTGTGTGAGGTGTGGAGCTTCAATTTAGAATTGTCACAATATGGGGTACCTGGGTGGCTCAGTCAAACTTATGCCTTTAGCTCAGGTCATGATCTCAGAGTGCTGGGATTGAGACCCAAATTGGGCTCCCTAATCAGCAGGGAGACAGCTTCTCCCACTGCCTCTCTTCTGCTGGTGTGAATTCTTTCTCTCTGTCTCTCTCCCTTTCTCTCTCTCATGCTCACTCTAACCCTCTCTCTCTCAAATAAATAAAATCTTAAAAAAAAAAAGAGAATTGTCACAATAGGAATTAACTTTCTGTATTCTGCTTTTCTCCTTCCACAGCAATACCTAAGACTACATATGTTTTTTGCTGTTGTTTTTTTTATTTAAAAAGATATGGAAGAACATTTGCTAAGGAATAGAGAGATGAACCAGAGCCATGAAACCTTTTAATAGATCACCATGCAATGATTAGGTGATGATATTTATTTATTTATTTATTTATTTAAATATTTTGTTTATTTATTTGATGGATAGAGATCACAAGTAGGCAGAGAGGCAGGCAGAGAGAGAGAGGAGGAAGCAGGTTCCCTGCTGAGCAGAGAGCCAGATGCAGGGCTCTATCCCAGGACTCTGGGAACATGACGTGAGCTGAAGGCAGAGGCTTTAACCCACTGAGCCACCCAGGTGCCCTAGGTGATGATTTTTAAAGTTTCTTCTTTTTCTCGCTTTCCCAATTTTTCTTTTTACCTGTGTCCAAACTCATAATGGAAACTTTTTTTGTTGTTTTTTTTTTCAATTTCTAGGTGATAGAGAATATTTAATATATACTTTTCAGAAATATAACAGACTTCATTGACTAATACAGCCATTACCTATAAATGCTGCCATTCATTGAGCTGAACATTTTCAGAATGTCCTGTAATGAACTAACGCAGACTATGCAATCATGTTTTCCTGTTATCCCCTTCAATTAGCACCTCCCTCCTCTTCCAATCACTTTCTCATTTGTAATATCAGGGAGCTGAACTAGATGACTTCATGGTGTTTTTTCCAAACCCCAAATATTATGGGCTATCCTGGCCATGGTTATGACTGTGCTATTATGTTAAAAAATAATAATAATAATGGAGTTGTGCAGTAAAGGGCTGAAATTAAAAAAAGAAAAATGTAAAGTAATGTTCATTCTTTTCCCCCATTATACTTTGCCCCTGAGCTAACTAATTTTTTTAACCATACTTCCTGATGTGAATTTGGGGAATCAGTCAGGAAAGCCTACATTAGTATTTGAAGGAATGTAGGAGATGGGAGAAATTTTGCTTCAGGCAGAAGGAAGATTACTGGTTCAATGTACTGGAGTGGAGGGTAGAGGGCCAGGGGTTCAATGAATAACCATAGGGGCATAGAGCATGGCATGCTTTGTAAATGATGTTAAATGGATTAAAATTATCCTGTGACCAGCAGAAAGCCATTCCAGCTCAGAAGTGACGTGCTCCCTCCTCTCCCCTGGGAGTTTTATATAGTCCAGTGGACAGATGCAGAGACCATTTCTGAGGAATTTTTGAGTCTGGTTGGATCCTCCCCTGCCTAATTTGGGTGTTGGTTTAGAAGCAACTTGTTTCTTTGCTGAATGGGGAGGTGAAAATAATAAGCTGGACATCAACAAATCATTTTGTTGATTTAGCTCTGAAGGGATCCTAAAGAGAGCTTTGTGAAGTTTCCAAAGGAAAAGATTTTTTTTTTTTTCCTGGATGTATGAGTGAAGTTACATATACTTGGCTCACCTGCCAGTTTCTGGATCTAACCCCAATGTGGGAACTGGATCCTTAGCTAAGGATAAGGTTGGAGACAGGGAGGGCATAATCGGAGTGGGCTGGAAGCCATCTTCCTGTGGTGCTTGTCAGGTCACCTGCCATATTCCAGTCCATGTTGCAAGACAGTGTCCATCCAAAAAAAGCAGACAATTGTCAACACCTATATAACTCACTCTGGCGAGTTTAATTTCTGAGACTCTAAGTAAGGTTTGTAAGGATTTCCTTTAGTTTTAGTTTTGCCTCAGTTCTACTTAGAGATAAATGACAAAAGGCTCAGACTAGCTGAGGAAAGCTTCTTCTTCTTCACTAATGTGTTCTTTTGGGGTTGTTGTCGGTCTGTTTTTTTTTTTTTTTTAAAGATTTTATTTTATTTGTTAGAAAGAGAAAGCACAGGCAGACAGAAGCAGAGGGAGAAGCAGGCCCCCTGCCGAGCAAGGAGCCCAATGTGGGACTCGATCCCAAGACGCTGCGATCATGACCTGAGTCAAAGGCAGCCGCTTAACCAACTGAGCCACCCAGGCGTCCCTGTCGGTCTGTTTTTAAACACCCTTCTCCCTCCACCATTCTGCAAGCTGCCACACAGCCATTCCCACTGACACACACAAAAAACTATGTTTGGAAGCCCTCTCTTCCTGTCTTCTTTGTCCTTTAGACTTCCATACTTTGACAGAAAAGTTTTGCTTACTATTTATTGAAATTTATCTTTTAGGGCACTATCATAGCTTACAATATAGGCTTCATGTTTTAGCTAAATTTTTTTATCATCATTAAATATTTTATATGGATAAAATACATATGTATGTTCTGATTAATACAGATAATTATTTATATTTTAGTCCATTAACACAAAACCTTACCAAATTAAATGTATGTATGGATTGCTGTGTTAAAATTAGAAAGTGGTAGTTGCTTATTTCAGTCAGGATTTATAGAGCAAAGGAAGTCAGTATAAAGTGTTTCGATAACAAAACACAAAGCTTTAACCTCTTTAAAGATTTTCCTCTCCCTCCACACCCCACCCCCATCTACTTCAATTGTTTAGAAGGTTAGGTATATTGGCAAATTAGTAATCCACCCATATCAACCAGTCTTCAACTCTAAAACTGTGGAAAATCTTTGAAAAAATAATGAAAGGAAATGTTTTATCAGTCTTGGTCCTTGAATAAGGATTGGTGAGAGGAAAGAGAGAAATGAGATCATAATTTTTTGCAGTTCTATGATCCCAGAGCTGAACTTGGATTCATTTCAGGTAGCTTAAATGCAATTGTTGAACAGAATTGGGTTATACATTTTATTCACTGACCCGAAGTTCACCACTGATGCATTAACTAAGGATAGATTTAGGCTATCTTTTTGAAAATTTGAACCTCTTTCTCTAGAATGGGTTGATCAAATTTCCTCATGAGGAAGGATTAGAGGCAATCTAAACCCTTGCAGTCTTTCAGTTTTGCTAATGGAAAACAAACTACATTAATTACTATAATCAGCATTGAAATCATTCACTTTGAATTCCACAAACTGTTCCCCTAACTCAATTTAGTGACAATCAATGACTTCTTCACTTAAACTTAGACTGTCACCTGAATATAACTGGCTGTATGTAGGGCCAGTCTCTGCATGGTGTCTCCTTCAAAGATATATCCTACAGCCATGAATAGTGTAGATGGTTATCATAGGTCTACTTTAATGGTCTGACATAGGGATTTTCATGATGTGCCATGAAAGCTTCCTAAAGATCCTCTTCCTCTTTCTCCACCAGTTTCCCACTCATAATAGCGGCATAAACACTCTCCCTCTTTTGCCCTGTGGTCCCCTTAAAACCCCTCTTGGCCTCACATTCATTTGTTTTTCCACATAGCCCAAACCCCTGTTGGGTACCTGTGAGCCTCCTCACTGAATTCAACCCTCAGCAAGTGCAGTTTTCTTTTCAGAATATTTTCCCTTGGATCTTCTTCTTTCCATATTCTTTCTTTCTCCTAACATGATCAGAATTTCTTCCAGGGGCCCCTGAGGGCATTGTGAGGCTCACTCTGTTTCCTTCAAAGTCCTTTCTTTCTACCAGCCTAGGTGCTTATAAATTTGGAAAAGGGGGAAAAGGAGCTCAGTATTGCTGTGCTTGGATTTATTTCTCTCTTCACCTGGATGTATGAATGTATCTTCTGAAATATGGGTCAGATGTTGCTTTGGCTTCATTCTTTTTCTCAAGGGAGTAGTGGGCGACTAAATTTCCTTCACTGTACAAAACAATGCGACTGGAGCCATCCCTGAAACTCAAATCCTAGAATCTTTTTCTCAGTAAAATCCCAGAACATTTCTAGTTTCTGGAATGTTCCTTGTGAACATTCTGAATATTCTGCTATATAGAAGACAAAATTCAAGGTATAATATTTGAATTAGAGAGGTTTCCTTATTGGGCTTTGGGAAACTCCCTGGTTTCTGACCACCAGACTCTGCCTGTCCAAATGCCAGCTCCAGAATTTTAAGACATACCTGCCTTATTGTCTGTACCTCAGATGATCTGAGCATCATTGGATTCATGAGTCCCGGGGTCCCTTTGTGACTCAGCTGGTTAATGTTGGCCTTCAGCTCAGGTCATGATCAGGCTCCATGCTCAGTGAGGAATCTTCTCCTTCTACTCCTCTCCCCCTGCTCATGATTTCTATCTCTCTCTCTCTCTCAAAAAAAAAAAAATATATATATATATATATATAGATATATATACTATATAGATATATATACTATATAGATTTATCTATCTCTATATATCTATATATATACAGATATATATAGATAGATAGATAGATATATTCATGAGTTCATGAATCTCTGTAGTAGGGTTCATGTGTGTGGTCCTTTGGTCTATTGGCTAAGTCCACTATAACTTGAGCTTGTAATATACAGGTGCTTCTGATCCTGCCATTTGTTCGTACTTTTCCCTAGTGGATGTCTTGCTTTTAACCATTTATAAAGAGATTACCACATACCCAGAAAATGCCGTTCAGACATTTGCACTCAGCTCAGATTCTTCTGGATATTCATGTTCTCCAGGGTGGTGAGCCTGATTGCCATTAGATGGTGGTTTTGATGGATCTGTGTCCACAAATATTACCTAATGCCCTTTGCTATAGATCAGGAGTCATAACTTCAAATGCTTACAAGAGCAATGTAATAATAGAAGCAAATTAGATGGGCTACATAGAACAAGCTGCCCTCCTAAGGGGAAGGTGTGATTTCTCACTTTTCATAGAGACGTGATTACAAATAAATATTTCTCTATTTAATATCAATAATAATAATAAATAACACAAGAATGATATCATTGACAACTGATGACATTATTCCCATTAGCCCTCACAGTTCCTTCATGCCCCCTAGAAAAGAACATTTTCCAAGAGGAAAATGGCTTGAACTAGTGATTACTAAGGTCACTTTAATTTGAAATCCAACAGTAGCAATCAATCTCTTGGGGAGTGTGCCAGGCCAATGGAGCAGGTCAGAAGATATATATCAACCTCTCCATTTTGAGAAAGGATTCCAGTGTCTCAGGAGATTAGGTGTCCTTTGGACTTACCCAAAAACCATTTTTCAGATAGCTATACCATGAAAAAGTGTTTTGAGTTTCTCCTTTTTTGTGAATTTGTGTAACATTATTCAAGTCCAATCCTGTAGCACCTAAAGAGGCTGGAACATCCTATTCTGTGAATAGAGCACTCTCCCCAGATTGCCCTTTCAATCTAGACTATAACATCTATAATGACCTTTTGTCTTTTCATTGGTATTGTGCTCGTGTCTGATTCTTTTTCATCTTTTGGCACTACATTTTTTTCCTAATAATTTAGCTGCTCATATGGCTCAGTTGTGTGATGTGATTTGATTCAGGTGAACTCAGGAACTATCCAAGTTATTCAGGAAGCATTAATAAGTAAGAGAGATGTTTGCTTTATTTTTCTTTAAGAGTTAAGATATGAAAATTTTATGCAGTACAGTAAATAGAAAGCTTCCCAAATACCTTTCTAAGCCATCTCTTCCCCCATCCTCCTATTGGAGGGAATGGTTACATGTAAAAATCATCATCCCCACCATCATCATATCTCTCTCATGCTTACAATCACAGTCCTATCATCACTAAGCTGTTTTCATCTTCCTATTTTCCCTGACTCAACCCCATGCCCTTGCTTACATGTATGTAGCCCCTTTCCTCCATGTTTAACCCTTAGACTAACACAAGACCTACTCATTCCACTGTGCTCTGCACCCAGGAAAGATTAGTTCATCCCATTCCAATAATTTCAGTTGAGATTTTATCTCCTTGGAAGGTTGTTAAATACAGTTCTCTACCTCATTATAAGAAATTATGCATTAGTTTAAAAAAATGAATAAGGAGAAAGATCGAGTTTTTGACATATCTTTTCAAGCTATTCTCTGGGTTGCAATTCTACTTTATAAATGCCTGCTTCTGTATTTTCCAGTAATAAACCAGCCACCAAATCCCAAAAGAACTTGAAAGAGATACCATGCCATGAGACTTAGAATAAAACAAGGAAGTTCTCTTTCTAGGTGTCAAGAAGTGAGTGCTAAGTCATCTAGAGTTTTCTGTTTTAGAAAGCAAGACAGTTGGACATAAATTAAATCTCCTAACTTTGTTGCAGTCATAGAAAGAAACTGTTCTTGGGCATGAGGATTTATTATTCATTGGTGAATGTCACTTTTTTAAAGCTACTGAACTCAACTCATATAGACTGAAAGATGAGAAGGATTTATTTACAGACCAAAAATGAGAGTTGGGTTAAAATGTATTCAATATTTTGTTATAAGTACATACCATTTACTTTTAAAAATCTAATGTTTCTTAATACTTTAAAATTATAATTATTTAACTGTTTATGGAAAAATAAGTTAAACAGCCTAAAAATTGTATGCTGTATTAAATTTCATTTTATTAAATATATGACTCAGACTCATTTTAGTCTCTCTTCCTGGTTTCTTCTCACCTCAGTGATCTCTGTATGTTCCAGAGCTAGAACTTGAATATTTTCCCCCTCTCTATTTCCACTCATTCTATGGGTAACTGTCACCCAGTCTCTAACATTAAATAATATATGTGTGCTGATGTCTCTCAAATTTACATCACCAACCTAGTTCCTTGCCCTGAAGTCCAGACTCATACATTCAGCTTCCTACTCAACATCTCCACATAGATGTTTAATAGGCATATCAAACTTAACCTGTCCAAAACTGAGCTGCTCTCCTACTGTCACTCCAAACCTGATACTGTCACAGACTTTCACCATCATCATTAATAGCACTCCATTCTTCCAGTAATTCAGACCAAAACTCTTGGAGTAATTTCTGATTCCTTCTTTCTGTTATAAGCATACACAATCCATCAGGAAAAAAAAAAAAAAAAAATGTTAGTTCTACCCTTGAAATATATTCAGAACTCATCTACTTCTCCTTACTTCCTCCACTGCTGACATCCTTGTCCCAGCAACCATCATCTCTGGTCCAAATTACTGCAACAGCCTCCTAACTGGTCTCACTGTTTCTGCCCTTGTCCCTATTCAGTTCTGTAGAAGTAATTTGTTGTCCCATTCTCCTGTGCCCATTGATTAATTTCTTCTTAGCCATTCTCCACTGGGACTCAGAAGGGGTCTGATGCATGTACACTATCTATATCTCTCCTTATTTTTACCTGGGTTTTATCTCCCCTGCTCTCTCTGCTATAGCTAGCAATGCCCTCTTTGATCTAAAGCAATCCCTTCAACAAAAATGGAAATAGAATATTGGCCTTCTGGATTATATGGTCATGTTCTTGAATATAATTAGGATATAATAGATTCATTGGACTGCTTTATAGATAAAGAGGATTATATTTAATGAAATACACTAGAAGAGTCAGATGAATGCTATTGGCTCAAAGCTGTTGATTTAATTAAGACACTAAGTTAAGACTAACTGAAAGAGAAGTTCCCCTTCCTTGTGGAGACTCATAATATCTAATAATATTATCATGGTATCTCTCCGGGCTGACATGAAAAACTTTGGGAGCAAAATGAATGACAAAGTATAGAAGAAAATTTTCTTATAGCTTTGGTATTGGTAACTTAGATACCCAGCTAAGGAGAAAAAAGTCTCAATACCCAATCTATAAAATAATAATAACAATAATAAATTGAAGTCCAGATACCCCCTTCATGGCTAATTGTGTTCTGATTCATCTCTTTCAATCATAACCTCAGGCACCCCACCTCCAATTTATATAAGCAACAAAAAGAAAGGGAAATCAAGATCTAGATTTATCTATCTACCAATCATCTATCTATCATCTACTTACCTGTCAATCTATCTGAAGCCATTGAAGTCAAAGTTGTTCAGTTTTTTATTTATCTCTTAATAGGAAGGAGGATACTAGTCTTTTTCTCTGCAAGCCAAGCTGAGGGGGAGGGCTTTAGAAGAATCCCTCATAGAGAATGGAGTTGTCTGGCAGAAAAAGGAATGGGAATCCCCAGGTAGATATTTGATTATACAGTGTAGTACTTGCTGATCTGTTTTCTGTGCTAATTGAGCAAGAGGAAGAAAATTGGTGAAAATTGACAGATTGAAAAGAAGGAGAGCTGTCTAATTCAAACAATTTGGCAAGTCAGTGATGTGAATTTCCTATGCATCAAATGAATACCAAAGAAGGTACCTGAGCTTGACCACCAAGTGAAGGAAAGCCAACAACCTGAGACCATAGGTATACTTCCAGGGGTGGGAGTAAGGAGGTGACTGGAAAAGGTTGAACTTCTCCTATATCAGGGAATTATGCAGTGAGAAGTCACCCTTAACCCTCTCTTGGGCTTTCAAAAAGACTCATTTATTATCATGGAGAACAAACATTTTCCATATCCATATCCAACAAATGGAAAGCATCAGGGAAAAGTCAGGGATACAGCAATAGCCAGGAAAGGACAGACAACACAGTCTGTCCCATCCCAGCCCTAAAAGACCACATGCAAGAAGACATAAAGGAAAGAGGAAGGAGATAAGATGGCGGGAGACTCTTCTAAATGCTGAAGTGAATGGAGGAATGAATCAGCAAGTACAAGTTCTCCATCAGCATGCTCCTCCCCATTCTCAAGCCTCTTCAGCCATTGCTCAAGGATGTACCTTGGGTAGATGTGTGGAGAGGATAAGATAAAAATTTTGTTTTGAACTGGACCAAGTTTTTTTAGTCTTGAAAGTGATGAGAAGATTAGAGGATCTGTTAAACATTTATTTAAGGAGATGGAGATTTGGCAGTGCAGTTTTGAAGGCAATAATTGGAAGGAAGGAGGGAAGGAAGGAAAGAAAAGAGGGAAGGAAGGAAGGGAGGGAGGGAGGGATGGAAGTAAGGGGGGAAGATAAGAAGGGAAGGAAAGAAGGAAGAGAGGGAGGGAGGGTTGGAAGGCAGGCAGGCAGGCGGGAAGGAATAAAAGAAGGAAATGATAAAAAAAAAACATTTCTGTTTTTGTTCCATCAATTTCAGAATGTACCATAAAATGTGTACTCAGGCAAGAACTTCTTTGCCCTCAGCAGAGAACTCCCTGCATAACCATGGCTTATTCTTTTTCCTAAGTCCCTAATGGGTTATCTGAGAAAATTCAGAGTGAATGGGATAGGACTGAAGTCCCTGGAGAACTCTTTGGAGACAAGGCTGGATCAACATGCCTGATGAACTTTCCCTTTGAGGATAAGGGGTTTTCTCTTGAACTCAATTAGCCTCAAAGGATAAGAAACTCTTCTCATTCACAGACATTGCATTCTCTTTGGAGGCAGTTCTTCTGAGGGAGCAATTAGAGTAACAGTCTGATGCATAGATCAGAATTTATTTGTGGTTCTCATGGAGAAAATGTGTTTGCATCTAAAAATAAGTCCCACTTTTAATTACATGTTTATGTAATATTAAATTCCATTCTTCTGGAGGGCTACCATAGGGAAGCTGATATAGTAGCAATCTCTGGGGTTTTGCTCCCACTCTCTTCAGAGCTGAGTCTGGGAGAAGGGATGAAGGGGTTACAGAGATGAAAGATGTGAAAGATGGTGCAGAGCTGTGATCATTTCTCTGTAACCCTGGCCCTTTAATTTGTGTGTTTCTGGCTTCCTCTTTTTATCCTAGATTCAGACCTGACACATTTCTCATAATTTTCTTTGAAAAATCATCCAGTGTGCTGAGGTTAAAGAGAGTCTGTGATTACTTACCACACCTATCCATAAAGGAAGTTCAAAAAAGAGGGGCAAGGATAGAACCCTCCTTGTTTGATAATCCCTGAGATGCTATCTGGATTTTATCATGCTCAGTGACCCAGAAAGGCTATCTACCAGATGAAATATTAGAATGCTCACTTTTTAAATTCACTTATAGCCAAACCCCTGAGATCAAACTCAGCTCTTCCCATCCCCAACACCCCTCTGAGCACCTAACTGCCACTTCTCAGATGAAAGAGCATCTCTCACTGTGGAACACTAGAATTCCTTAGCATTTTTATTCAAGGGGATTTTATCTGAATACAGTCTGAAGCACTTTTGACTCTTTCATACAGGTCTTAAAACATACTGGGTATTTTGAATTTGTCCCTTCTACTTAAAGTAACACAGAAATGAGTCAGCACTCCAACGCAAATTATTTATAACAGACTTTCTTCAGACCTTAGAAAAATAAAAGTAGATAAATGAACTATGTCTACTTTATATTTATCAGGTATGCCCTCTTTTTATTGTTAAAATTGGGGGGGGGGTGAGTCGTTTAAAGACAACAATCTGTATTTCACTAACAGATGCAAATCACTTCTTTATCTCAGGAACCTGAGATATTATCCAGGAGAATCTTGAAGCTACAGACCAGCCATATCTTAGGTTTTGTCAGTGTGGTCTATGGGCTAACAGCAGCAAAATGGCCTGTGAGGTCAGGGTGGGTGAGGGTCTTGTCAACAGTGCAGCTTTCTGGATCCTACCTTATAACTACTAGAAGTGCATTCTGGAAATCTGCATTTTAGCAAGTTCCCAGATGCTCACTAAGGTTTAAAAGTCTTTAGAAGCAGTTATGATTGCATAAAACCAGAAAGCCCTCTCCTTCTTCCTCCGCAAACAATAAGCTTCCAAAACAAAGACCTACTTGACTTTTCCTCATACTCATTTGTGTTTCTCACTTCCTGTCTCTGCTCTCTGTACAACTCCTCTTATCTTCTATTCATTTTTTTTTTAATCTAAATTCACTTCTGATAAAATCACCTCCAAGAACTCTTTCCTAATGTCTCTAGGATGTTACCTGTCACTTCCCTGTGTTTCCAGACGGCCTACCCAGCTCAAGCATGTACTTGTTCTGCATGTTAGCTATGCCTGTTTTCCGTGTAGAGTGTCTCTTGAGGGCAGAAAAAATGTCAAATAGGTTTATTTTTTAATTTCAGGACCTTGCAGAGTATTTTATATATAGCAGAAACTATATATGAGATGGATTAATGGGAGGAAAAAAAACCCAAAGTTTTATTACATGCACAAGGAGGCCCAATGATGATATTGAAACCTAAAGAAATGAGCAAGACAGATAGATTGTGTACTTTTATGCAAAGATTCTTTGAGGAATTGACAGAACAAAGAAAACCTTGGGAGCTTCGATTGGTAAAAAGTTCTAACCAGATTTTAGACCACAATAGTAAATCAGCAAAAAAACTAACAAGGGTTTGTTTTTTGTTGTTGTTGTTGTTGTTTTACTCAGCCTCCTAGGCTCTAAATTTCCCATCTCTGGTGTTAAGGATACCTCTTTACCTCCTGGTACAGGAAAGGTACCTTTCATGTGAGAGATTTACTTCCAGCTTTCAGGGGGACAGAGAAGGATCTGGATGCCCTTTTTGTACAGGTTTTCTCTTAAGTAACATTTATTTAAAATAATCAATATGCAAAGTTGTCCATCTTGGGGTGGCCGGCCTTGGCCCCACCTATACAAATTATTTAAATCCTCTACACATTGATGTTCTTTTCTATAATAATAGTATAAAAGTGGCTGGATTTTTTTTTTTTTTGAGCATTATATAAAATAATTCAGGGGACTTTTCACATAGTTCCTGGCATATAGGAAATATTCAATAAATGTTAATTGGTAAAAGTAATACAAATACCACATAGACACATACCTGACACACAATTGTTTACTGCATGACTGACATACAAATGAGTAAATGGTGAATGAGTGAATGAATTAATGAATCAATGGAATTTTGAAAATACCTTGTCTGCTCTTGATCTTCTTTCTGTTTTGTGTATATTCCAGTTTCCCTTGTTCAGGCAAGCTTAGTTACTGTCTTTTACAGAACTCTGTTAAACTGTGTTGCCTTTATACCTGGAGGTACATAATGTTATTTTAGTTGTTAAATGTAAGTATTTATTACATTTTAATAGCTACATATTTATTTTTAGGCATTTAGGGAAAAATATAAGTCATACATAAGCACTATGATTTCATAGACATTTTTATTTAGAGCAAGTTTAAAAAAGTCATTGAAGTTAAAATATAAGTGAATCTATTTAAAGAAAATCATTAATTTAATATAAGAAGTACATGGATATGACAAAGTTGTAAGGTTTAAGCCACTAACTTTTTATTCCTTTTACAGTCAGATTTCTCTTTATAAATTCAAATATTTGCTACTGATATTATTAGTAGTGATGAAGTTTTAGAATATAAGTGAGGTTCAGCAGGGTAAGGTTTGGAGCCCATGACCAAGAAAGAATTCTTAAGACATCTTTGGTGCAAACTGGTGGTTTATTAAAGCACAGGGACAGGACCTATGGGCAGAAAGAGATGAGGCATTGGGCTTGTGAGGGGTGGTGGCTGGTTATAAATGGTGAAGTTAGGGGAGGTAAGGAAAAAGGGAGGTTTCAAAAGAACTTTCATATGCTAAAAAGTACCTACAAGATCCCTGAGGCCTTGAGGCCTTGCCATTATCAGGTTAAGATTGTTTATCCCTTCTAGCAAGGTATTAACATAGAGTGGGAGATTCCTGGAAGACTGTCAAACCTGTCCCACCCAGGAGTGAAGGGGTGGTGGGAGATTGTAGGGTGTCAGCTTCTGCTCTGTCCTCAGCTTGCTTTCTGTTCTCTCACCAGTAGTTCTTTGTTCAAAAGCTCTTTCTCTGTCTTTTTCCTATATTCTATACTGCTTTCTGCTTTGGGCAGATTTCTACATATTTTTTCTCTACATTTAACCTCGCCTTATTTTTTTCTTGCATTTTGCCCACTCCATACTCTGCTGCTGTTGCTACACTATGGCTTGTCCCTGTGCACAGCTCCCTGCAATGTGCCTGCTAGTCCCTGTGACCACGAGGCTTTTCCTGACTGACCTCCACTGACCATCTGTCTCTTCTCTTAGGTTTCACACCCTGTTGGGGAGTCTGTTCCATACTTTTGGAATGATAAATTTGGACAGTTTCAACCCTATATGACAGAGAAAGAAGCTGCTTCAGAATATGTCATAAGTTAACTAGAAGACTCACCTTTTAGTAAGGTCACCTTCAGGGAA
>ML110723.1:35632-49634 GCA_003697995.1 Taxidea taxus jeffersonii
TTTTGATCAAATAATCTATGCCATGAAAGATTACAATATTAAATATTAAAAAGTTAAAAGACTGAAGCTTCCAGTATGTGATTGGATCACTATTTACAAATTGAAATAGAAGTACGTATATAATTTCCCATCATCTTTCAATCCCTTTATTTTAAAAAAAGGAAACTTCATAAGCATTATATTCACATAGAAAACATAAACATAGCAGAATTGTGCTGATGATTGAATTTTACAAATATAACATGATCCTTCCCTAATTCAAGAAGTTCTTCATTGAATTAATCTATTCATACTAGTGTTAAAACTTGAGAAGAAAACAAATTCTATTTGACAGCTGTAAAGTATTAAACATTTCACATGAGGCCACCCTACCTTACTGTGGCCTACACAACTTTACCACAACTGAATTAGTTTGCTATGGCTATCTAATAAGATACCACAGACCAAGTGGCTTAACCAACAGAAATCTATTTCCTCACAGTTCAGGAGGTTGGATGTATGAGATCAAGGTGTCAATAGGGTTGTTTCTTCTGAGGCCTTTTTCCTTGACTTGTAGTTGGCTGTCTTCTCCCTATGTCTTCACCTGGTCTTCTCTCAGTGTGTGTCTGTTGCTGAATTTTCTCTTCTTATAAGGATATCAGTCATGCTGGACCACCTGTATGTTCTCATTTTACCTTAATTATATCTTTAGAGGACACTTCTCTAAATATAGGCACATTCTGAGCTACTAGGGGTTAGGACTTCACATTTGAATTTTAGAGGGATATAATTCAGCCCATAACAATGACTTACAGATTTTTTTAAAGTTTATACTTAGAATACGTTGGCAGTTTTTTGTTATAATGTTGAAATCATACCCTTTATTCAGTGATATAGCCTGTGTTGCCATAGCAATTTTAGTGAAAAGCATATGATGTATTCAGAATAAAATCTTCATCAAATAACAGTGTTCCATGAATGTGGGACCCAAATTAACCAAACTTACTTTAATTCTATTTGGTTTGGATTATGTAATATAACTTAATAATAAAGATTTATCATTTAATAATTTAAAAAAATTATATTTATTCATGTCAATAAGACAAATTTATTGCATATTTAATTTGTTAAATTTAGCATCACATTTGAAGGATTAGCATATTTTTCTATCATAACTGATTCATTTTAAATCAGTACATTATTATAGGTACAAGTACATAATTTCAATATTTCTTGTTTTGGACATAACATTATTCTGTATGAGATATTATGATGTTAAGACAATTGAAAATGTATTACACTCCCATAGTTTGTAACATCTGTCACCCATATATTTCTTACCATATCATTACCCTTCAATATCTAAATACTTGAGCCTCATCTTATATGCAGAGGAAAGTGTGGAGTCTCCTTAAATTTTCAGAACTTCTGGGATGCTTTTGTTTACTTCCGGCTCTGAAATCCTGCTCTTAGCCTCATCTCACTTGTGAGCTCTGGAGGCTGCCACCCTCCCTCAACTCCTTATGCTGCTACTTATTTGTATCACTGTCCTTCCTTCTCACAAAAACCTTAATACAGGGGATAACCAAAGAGGATTACTGCATTGTCTTAAATTTTTCCTAGTAATCCCCATCTCAGGAATGATTGTGTGTATCTCTCCAGTGCCCTCTCTTATCCCAGACTCTTCACTGCCTCTGGCCTTGTCCACACCCAGGATCTTCAACCCTTCTTCTTCTACCTCTCAGTACTCCTTCCAGTATAAAGCAGGGTAAACTTCTACTCTTACTTTATTATGCAGAGCAATTTAACTGTTTGTTTCCGTGAGCTTCCAAGTGGGTGATGTTGGGGGTTGGGCCTGGGTGTGGATTTTGTTTTTCTTTACAAACTTGCAAATTAAGACTTTTTTCCTTAATCAAAGATTAGTGTTCTCCTAAGAATTCACTCTTTCTCCACCTCCCAGCTGACTCCAGTGGTAGACAACTTTAAAAATAACTTATTTTCATTATTTTATATTCAATTCAAAGCCACACATAAGCATAAAATAGTAACACTGCAAAATTAGTTTAAGTTTTATTGACACAAAGTGCATTATTTTATGAAAAGCATCTCCTGGTTTGCTAATGAGAGTCATTAACCATCATGAAATAAATAAATAACACATGATATCTCTCAGCCCTGAGTAGGCCATCTAGAGTTGCCAACTTGAGAAGGAGATTGCAAAGCAGTGCTTATATTTCAGAGAACCACACTTGTGACTTTTGATTTTATACTTTTGTTTGAACACACATTTTCTCTGTCCAAAGTTTTTAACATGTATATTCTATCCCTACTAATAGGTAGTTACATGGGCCTCTTTGCTGTTTGCCGATCGTGGGCAGATATCTTCAGAATTCTCTAAAGTGAATTAATGTACATTCTATAGCCTGTATTCTAAATTAAACCATCCCAGACTTCCCTTCTTGACTAAAAAAAAAAAAAAAAAGTCAGCAATTTTTATAAACTGTAATGCCAGTTAAATAGACAAAAATCCAATTTAATTTTGATAGATATAGTTACTTAGCACTTTTTACGGTGCTACTTTCTTATTCTCGTATCTGCTTACTGTGACACAAATCCTTTAAGTTAGGATGTGAGCAAGAGTCACACGGAAAAGTGATTTTCAATGCTAGGCTTTGTGCACAGCAACAATAAACAGTTCTGTAGGTCAGCCAGAACAAGCCTGGGGTGAGAAATGATTCCCAGAGTCCAAAGACTTTGTCTTCTTCCCCTGAGCACCACTGAGCCGGACTTGTCAACTGTGCCTCTTTTCTTAATCCCTAAGTCACCCTCTGAAGCAAATTATGAACCTCCTTCACCTCCTTGATACCAATGATACCGATTTGTGTATGTATCTATGTGCACACATACATACACACACACACACATATGAAACTATTCCTTATTAATAACTCAAACACGGGAAGAATCAAGAGTTAGAAATACATTAAGAATTATACTGATGTTATTTTCACTATTTTAGAATAGACAGGGCATAGCTATATTGGTATATTTCTTTTGAGTTCTATTTTATATAACTAAAATTAATGAAGTCTCTGTTCTTAAAAAAAATGTTCTAAACAGAAATGTTTGGGGGCTTGAGTCCTCTATCTACCTTTCCCTCCTATACACACACAACACACACCCATAAATTCTTGAGTTGGAGCTATTTGAAAGGAAAATTATATAAATACCCTCCTACATTTCTTCTTTTCTAAAGATCCTTTAAGGGTATGAGATTTTTCCTTAGGCTTGTCCATACCCCATGTGTTTTGTCAGAAAATTGATTCCTTTAAAATAATACACATCTTAAAGAGCCATCACATGGTTCGGAGTAGCTCAGTCACAAAGCAGTGAGCAAGGAACTTGCTCAAGTTAAAAAATAAACACGAGGTTTATCCATTAGGTTAGAGGCATAAAATAGTCACCTTGAAATTAGAAATATGACATCTATCACTTCTTTGTTTATTGATCCCATAATATCTTCTTGTTTCATTTTCCTCATAAGATTATTTTAAGAAACAAGATATCCTCTCTGAAGTATCGAACAAGAATTATGTCTTGAAAAACCTAATTCCCTTCTGATTTCCAACCAAGCTCTTATAAGAACTCTGGTTGCCAGCTCTTTAATAGTTTCTGTCACTCTGAGAATACTTTTTCATAGAATTTGGTTCCAAATAATTGTGTTTATTACTAAATTATGTCACTTGCCTTCTTGTATCCAGGAATAATTTAAATTAATTGGTTTAAAATGAAATTTTAAGTAAATACTATAATGAAGATGATAGCATAGCTATTTTCCTATATTCTCAAATGTAACAATTAACTAGATTTAATCTACAGGGGTAAAAAACAAAAACAAACAAAACCTAAAAAACATCACAAATATATTAGCCACTATTTGGCTCCTTGAAATTGTCTCAAATACCTTAAATCAATGAAATCTTCAGAAATTGAATTTCCTATCAGACACAAAGCAAAATAATAATGCCAAAGAACATATGTGGTTTTTAAACTGCTTATCTCTTAATATAGCTGAAAAGCTTACAAGTCTTATTTTCAGATCTGCAGAAGAATTTTGCTTTGTTTCTTCCAACAGTTCCTCAATTTTCTAAATATTTGTCAGTTTCTAAATGAACTCGTTTACTATTAATCATCCTAAGCCCATCCTTTTATCCCTTTTCCTGTCCCCAACTCCTAGACCATAACTATCAGTATCACTCTTCCAGATAGCCACTTTTTTTTTTAACTTTTAAATTAATGAGGACTATTTCAATTTGGTCAGAATGGCTTTGGATTACATCAAGAATGTTTTTAAAAGACAACAAAAATTGAGTAAGATTAGGCTCAATTTCATTTTTAATATCATCTAGTGGTTCCACAGCATTTGTTTATGATAAACAATAAATTTAATGTCATAAACAAATGAATACTAGATTGAGGCAGTTTATGAGAAATGTATATGACTATCTTGAAACACAAAATGAAAGAAATTAAAATTATTGTGTAAACCTAATTCATTTCCCTTGTTACTCTAATGTATTTTTATAGTTCCTTAGGGCAAATCTGTGATAATTTTCTTTTTAAGGGTTCACTCCTACTGAACAGTGTTCTCTATATCGCCCATTAATGTTGCTATTCTATTAAGAATTGTCTCTTTATGTTTCAATTCAAAGTAATCTCTGACTCTTCTGTGCATTTTAATTTGGTTATTATCAGCTGACTAACTATCCAAGTGAAACTCCAATTTTAATACTACAATAGACTGACTACAAAACAACCAAATAATGGATTCACAATGTACAATTGTCTGATCATTTACTTAAAGGACATAATGTGTTCCTATACATTTCCTATTCTAGATTTTATTTTTGGAAAAGTTATTTTTAGACCAATGCAATATAGTCAATATTGCAAAATAAAAACCAAGATAAGCTTATGAAATTCATTCATTTTAATAAGTATATTGCTTAACAGGGTGTAAAAGTTGTACAGATTGAAAAATATTTCAATTGCACTTTTTAAATAGCATTTAAAAAGCTATTTTATTAATAATATTTTATGCATGTTTAAAGTGGTTCTGTGTTGATTGCACTTATAAAATATGCATCTTTTTTTTAAAAGATTTTATTTATTTATTTGACAGACAGAGATCACACAAGTAGGCAGAAAGGCAGGCAGAGAGGGGAGGGGAGAAGCAGGCTCCCTGCCGAGCAGAGAGCCCCGATGCCGGACTCGATCCCAGGACCCCAGGATCATGACCCGAGCCGAAGGCAGCGGCTTAACCCACTGAGCCACCCAGGCGTCCCTAAAATATGCATCTTTTAAGAGAATTGAAAACATTAGCAGTAACTACCACCAAAAATCTATAAATAAAACCAGCTAGCATAGCATAGTATAGTGGTTAAGGATGGAAAAACTTGATTTGAACTACTTAAGTTCTTCAGGCCTCAGTTTTCTTATCTGAAAAATGAGTATAATAATAAGTGCTAACTTACAGGCTTAGTATGAGCTTTGGATACATGAATATAGATAAAATGTTTATCAGGGAACTCACTTAGTGAACATCAACTATACCATTGTTATTATCATTACCTACTTATAATTAGAACCACTGTTTTGAAATGAAACTGTACCAAGTTTTTAATGGCCAAAGTAGATTTGTCAAGAAAAAAAAAAAAAAAAAAAAAAAAACAACAACACCACAACATAAAGCAGAAGTCAGATTTGAAATATATATCCAAGTACGATGAGAATCTGATTACCAGATTAAAGATAAATATGAATCACATAGTTTTCCATAAAATGAAGAAGGTAAAAGAAAGTTGACTCCCAAAATGCTTGGTTAATGAAAAAGCCATTTGTTTACTGAGGATACTCCATAATATTCAAAAGAAATCTTATTTATAAACAACAAATATATACACATACCTCTTTAGTGATAATTTTCCATAAGAATAAGAGCTTACAACATAGGTATTTGCACATCATGAGGTCTTATATGATATGTATAATATTAGATAAGCTAAAAAAAATTATAATATAAAAATTGTAAAACATTTAGTCATTTAAATAGCAATCTAAATTATTATTTTTCTTATAATGTTATCCTAATAAATATATTTTCACATGTGTCTCTTAATCCTAGATTTCAGACTGAACTGAATTATGATGTTCTGGAAGTGCATGATGGACCAAATCTTCTGTCACCCTTGCTTGGATCCTACAATGGTACACAAGTGCCCCAGTTTCTATTCAGTAGCAGTAATTTTATATACCTTCTATTTACAACAGACAACAGCCGTTCTAATAATGGTTTCAAGATTCATTATGAAAGTAAGTAAAGCCAAAATATTCCCTATTCTCTTTTCCCTACATTTGGTATTATAATTGTATCACTAAAAGAACTACAAGATTTATTAAGAAGATAAAATTTCTTGACCAGTGACAATGCTAATGTTTTGTAAGGTATGTGTTTTAGTAAATTCTGCAAAAGATTTTCAACAATATCTATGTAATGTCATCATGAAAGGAAATACTAAGGAAATCTCAGAAGTATCAGACAACAAATTTTAAACAATGAGTTCATGTACTAGATTTTTTTAACTAGGTTTTTTAAAAAATATTTTATTTATCTATTTGACGAAGATCACAAGTAGGCAGAGAGGTAGGCAGAGCAGAGAGCCCGATGTGGGGCTCGATCCCAGGACCCTGGGATCATGACCGGAGCCGAAAGCTGAGGCTTTAACCCACTGAGCCACCCAGGTGCCCCATGTACTAGTTTTTTGTGCACAATTCTGAAAAGCCAATAATAGTAACAATCAATGTAAGATGTATATGAACATTGACAGATTCCTTTAACACATACTTCATAAATTTATTTTTATGTTTTACCCGCATTAATTGCACACATTTTCCATATAAAACATTCAGTTTCGTTATTTTGTGTAAAATACTGAAAATTATGTTAACATTGAAAAGTAAAGTACATACATGTATATTCAAATATGACTAACATAACTGATCAAAGGCTATATATTAAAACAAGCTGTAATTCACAGTGTTGCAATCAGCTTATAATAATCTCACTTAAAATGTTATAGTTTTGTTTAAAACAAATCTAAAATACATCTGATATTTAAAAATAATCTGATTCTGGTGTATACATAGAAACAAGTTTTTTATTTACAAACATTTGGCGTACTTATACATGTGTGGGCATATTGTATTTGATGTATACATACAAACTCATGCACATATGCATTTGCATCTCAACATACATTGCCATGTATCTTTGCATGAAAAGCAGTTTTGATGAAATGAATCTAATAGCACATTTAAGAGGGTTACTGCAAAACATCTTTTTATCAAGTACAGTTAGGTATTAAATCACTTCTTTTTACATTCAAGTCTCCTACACCCTTTGCCCCCTCAAGAAAAATTTCTGCATTTGAAATTTGTAACTTTATATTCTATATTTGATGTCTTTTCAATAGATTTGATCAATGGGGTCATGGGCTTTTAAAACCATAATAAACATATATTCATTACTCTTTTAAAGATTGTGTTATCTATAATATTATTTAATTATATTAACTTCTCTTTTTAGTTAGAGCTTTATGGCATGGGAGTATATTTCCTAAACATTATTGTAAAATGTAACAAGAGGATTAACACATACTCAGGAATTCAAACAAACTGAAGAGCCTTAATTGAGATTTTTAGTTTAACATGTATGTGTTGAAGTTGAGTCAGAGTAGTCATTTTTTGCAATGTATTTCAAAATTAATTCTTATTAGCAATTACTTTTTATCAATATGTTACAGATGAGCAGGCACTTTTCCTTTAATCCATTGCTATATTCTATACCTAACAGAACACATTCAGTCCCACTCCAGCCAAGGTGTGTGGTCTTGATCACATGTCAGACATAGGACAATTTTAAGAATTAAGTAAAATCACACATGCAATGTGTTTTTATAATAGTTGACATGCAGTAAGTAATCAGTGAATGATAGCTCATATTTTTTTCTTTGAAAACTAATCAGATGAGGAATTAAAATGAGAAGTAAAGCTCAAATGTATCTTTATTATAAAAGAAATTATTCAGACACTTGTTAAAACAACAGATCAGTCTTTTACTATAATGGGGTTTCCTATAAAGCGAGAAGGATTGAACTCAACTCTGACTACAAGTGGGAGTTTATAGCCAAGTAGCAGGGTGTTGGGGGTCAGGGGTGGCAGAATCAGTGGATGGGAAATTGCTAAGAGGAGCAGAGGATTAGAGGTAGGGGGAATCAACTAAAGCCACCAGGCAAGATTTTTGCTGAAGGCAGGCGAGAGTGAGAAGATATTGAGGGCAGGGAATAAGGAATTTGAGTATATATCAAGGGAGGGGGACTTTCAGTAAACTGACACAGGAGGATTGCTGCTAAAACTGGACTATATGGGCGACAGGTGAGGTTCAGTTAAAAGGATTCAGAGGAGACTGACTACGTTTGTTCAAGACAGATCATCTTTGTCACAGTCAGAAAGTTTGTCACCCATAGACTTTTGGTAACATGATGGAAGTTACCATTGGAGGCTAATGATGAAAAAGCAGAGTGGAGGCTAAGAGCTAAAGAGGCTGTGGTTGATCAAAGACACACTGAATGTTGGTTTGGGTCAAATCTGGCCCAAAGGCAGTAAAATTCTTTTTAAATTCAATGATAAGAGATTGCTTCCTCTCATTTTTATTCTATTTAGTGTTGTGGTTTGATTACTACTGTGAGATAATCTCTAACATCACAAGCCCCTTCTTTTCAGGAACACAAAAAAGCAAAGACCTCTTTTTCATTTTTGTTACGTAGTAAATTCCCCAGCTGGAGGTAACCAAACTATCTTTTTTTAAATGAGACATTCACAAACCCCAAAATCAGTAGAGTGAAATTTTAATTATACTAATTAAAACTTTAAATATGTACTTGGTATTTAGTGAATTTCTTTTTTTTTTTAATTAAATCCATTAAAAAAGAAAACTTGATTTTTCTGGGAGACCAAAATGTGATGGGAAGGATTATTTGCATGGCTACCACTGCATGCACTCCAGATTTTCATTGCAACCCTTTGCTGGGGTGCTATTTACCCAACTTGAATTTCTGTCAAAACAGGAAGATTGCAAAAACTGTAACAATGACATAAGATTCATAGTTTTCAAAATATATTAGAAATAATAATAATAACAATATGGACTAGAATTTAGGAACATAACCCATTTTTTGTTTCAGTACAATTATTTTCCCCTCCTCCTCCCAAGAAAAAGTTCTGTTTATTATGTTGTGTTTTTTATTTTATTTATTTATTTATTTATTTTAAAGATTTTATTTATTTCAGAGAGAGAGAGCATGAGAGGGGAGAAGGTCAGAGGGAGAAGCAGACTCCCTGTGGAGCTGGGAGCCCGATGCGGGACTTGATCCTGGGACTCCAGGATCATGACCTGAGATGAAGGCAGTTGCTTAACCAACTGAGCCACCCAGGCCTCCCTGTTGTGTTTTTTAAATACAAATATAGTTAAGTCTTCTTGGAAATGTAAATAATATATAAAATAATAAAATTATAAATGGATATGGAACAAATTTGTAGACACAGATACCCATCTCCAAAGACATAATTTTTATATGCATGTATATATATATATATATTTTTTCCAACTATGGGAAATAAAAGACATCCAAGAGAATGTACTATTTAAATAGCAGTTGTTGTATTTAAGGTCAATACATATAGGATATGTAGAGGAATCAAAGCATTTTCATTGCCTTGATTTATTTGCTTATTAATAATTATGAAATATCTCCATAGACTTATTCTATGACTGCTGGGTGTATACAGTACAGTAAGAGACATGAAATGCATGCATTATCTTACTTTATCTGTCAGTTGGAGAGACAAGGACAAATGAAATGACTAACCTTGTATTACTATTCACTGACCTTTACTCTGAATAATCTGAAACTATTAAAGTCACTTTTGGAGAATTACATTTGTTTGATTTTGTTTTTACCATGATTTACATTTTATGTGACTTCTTCAAGACCACACTTCCCTGATTTCTTAAGATTTCACTAAAAAATAGGAGTTTTGGCTAAAGAAAAGTTATTTACGGGCCAAGCATCATGACTTGAAGGAGAGGGCATCTAAGCTTGTTTGGTAAAAATTGAGAAGATTTTATAAATTAAAGGGATGATTGAGTGTATTTGTGGCAGTGAAGCAAAATATAAAACTAATAAGGAAACTTAACTTGACTGGTAGGAAAGATGACTACTGAGAAATAGTGGAAATTGCAAATAGTATAGTTCAGTTTGGAAGTCTTGAATTTCTAGGTGATAACTTTGAACTTGGTGCCATGAAAAGTAAGGTACAAAAACAATGAAATAACATATTTTAGGGATATATGTGTCCAAAATTATATCCAAGATAGATTGGAGATGAAGGATACTAAAGAGAAGGCAGACATCATTGTATTACAGAATTGAAGTGATGAAGGCCTTGGGTAGGGTAAGAGAAGTAATAAATGACATGGTGCTTTTCAATGAGGACAGATTTCAGACATATTTTGTTGGGGGAAAAACACAACATGAGAGGAATTCAAAGATGAGCAAGGATCTCAAAACTTTGGATACCTAGAAGACAAATGGTCACATTGAGAAGAAGAATATAACACATTAAAGTAATTGTGTTGAAAAAAATTAAAAAAAATAAGTAATTTTGTTAAAGTTTTATTATTTTTTAGTTTCTAATTAAAAACAACACTTAAATGAAATGAATATGTTTGATAAATATATTTAAAAATGTATAATTTGTCTCTTTATAAATTGAATTACAATGTTTTTAGTATTTTGTTTAGCTTTGTTTTAAAACTGGATAGCAAATACAAATAAATAATTTCTCTTGTGAATGTGATTTATTCAAATGTAATTTGAAAATGCTAATTATTATATTTTTGGAATATAAAAGCAACAGTAATTCATTGCTTAAGCCTTTCATTTAGGAAGAGGAAGGTAATTATTTATTTTACCTTATACTCAGTTCAAACTTAAGGCATTTTTGCATCCCAGGGGATATTTGGCAATATCTGGAGACTTGGTTGTCATAATCCTAGAAGGTAGAGGCCGGGAATGCTGGTAAACGTACTGCACAGCACAGGACAGCCCCAGGGCAAAGAAAAACTCAATAGGGCCAATGTTGGGAAACCATGTCTAAAAAGGGAAAAGCATTATCATGGTGTGGTTTCAGCTAGACATTATAAGTCACAAGGAAGGTTATCATCAGGAGACACCAGGTCCGGGGCAGACTGCTGAAAACCCTGACAATTAGCCATTGGAACAGTTGTACTCTTTTACTTAGAAAGGTACTGGCACTCATACTTTCTTATATCCGTATGTATTTATATCTACATAATTTTTTAAAGATTTATTTATTTGAGAGAGAGAGAGAACAAGGGGCAGGGCAGAGGAAAAGGGAGGGAGAGAATCCCAATCAGACTCCCCATTGAGCCCAAAGCCTGACCTGAGGCTTGATCCCAGTACCCTGAGATCATGACCTGAGCCAAAGTCAAAAGTCAGCCACTTAACTGACTCAGCCACCCAGGTGCCCCTATATCTATATAATTTATACCAGTATAAAGTTTGATAGATAATTATACTTTTTCATCAGGTTCTTATATAACTAAGTGATCTGAACATGGGCTTTGTGAGTAGAAAATGTCAAAACAAATTTGTTAGACAATTGCTGGTTGTTTAAATAAAGCTATGGGCACCTTAATTTATTTGTGAAAATCATAACTCACAGTCCTTTCAAGAAATAGGAATCAATTTTGGCAAATTTGAATCCATCAAACTTACTCTCTATCATATTCTCTTTGTTTTCTAGGTGTTACAGTGAACACTTATTCTTGCTTGGACCCTGGCATTCCTGTACATGGCCGTCGCTACGGTCACGATTTCTCCATAGGTTCTACTGTTTCCTTTAGTTGTGATCCGGGATACAGGCTGAGCCATGAAGAGCCTCTTCTGTGTGAAAAAAACCACTGGTGGAGTCATCCACTCCCAACCTGTGATGGTAAGAATGAATTCAATATGCAAATAAGCTGATTTGTAAACCAAAAAGAAGTTAATGTAGTATTTATAAAATGTGAGTCTTAATACAACTATAAATATTTCATATTTTAAGGTTACTTGAATTTTGGTAATTTTCTTATTAGACCATTAATAAAGAAAATTTAGGGGCACCTGGGTGGCTCAGTGGGTTAAAGCCACTGCCTTCGGCTCGGGTCATGATCCCAGGGTCATGGGATCGAGCCCCGCACCGGGCTCTCTGCTCAGCGGACAGCCTGCTTCCTCCTCTCTCTCTGCCTGCCTCTCTGCCTACTTGTGATCTCTGTCTATCAAATCAATAAATAAATCTTAAAAAAAAAAAAAGAAAATTTAAAAATGTATTATATGTCAACAATACTTCAAAAAGAAAAAAAAAATAAAGATTGACAACCAGCCAAACTTACCTTATGCCTAAAGATGGTACCTATATTTTCAAAATATGCTGAGGTAACCAGTTTAAGTGCATATTGTGTACTTGGACCTTTAACAAAGCAGCATTGAAAAATGTCAAATTGGTATCAAGGAATGCACAGAAGGGATAGAACATTACCTCCAAAGTTGGAAGGCAAAATGTATCAGTCCAAATTCTACCTAGATGCATAGCACTATGAAAACGTGCCCAGACTGCCCTGTGGTGACAAATTCTTGGTTATGATGAACATTCTACCAGTGTCCTTACCTCTTCTTTGTTTCAATGGAAAATAAGTCAGAAACCCTTCATTTTTTCAGAAAACTCATGTGAAAATAAAGTGGAAAAAACTGCTTCCCTATGTTTGAGTAGTGCTTTCATACTTTATGAAAAAACACACACAATGTAAATCTATGCATTATCTGATCCTGGGCTTTACTTTTTATTTATAACACTATTTCCAAGTTCTGTACTTATTCATGTTCAAAATGGAAGACCATGTTATGATTAAATTTTCAAATACTGTCATTGCCATCGTTTTTTAGAAACAGCTTTAGGCCAATTTGTTTTTATAACAAGGTTTAAAGGAATCATCAGCACATCTTCCTTGTATTTGGTACAATACTATTTATAATAGTCAGCATTCTTGTGATTGTAAGTGACAGAATCTCAGCTGTAACTGGTTTTAAAAAATAAAAGAGGAATCTGTTGTTTATTCAAACCTTAGAAAAGGCAGGGGTGGTGTATTTCTCATTGCTTATTATAACATGAATTCAAACTTTTAAAAGGCTCTATCCATTTTCTACCTAGGCTTTTCTCTGTATCTTGACATAATTCTCTTAATTGCAGCCAGGCTGGTTCTCCACCAGACAGTGGAGAATACACTCGTAAGAACATGTAGGCTTATAGTCTCATATTTCCAAGTTCAGATAAGAATTAGAGTTCTTCCATGTTCCAGGTAGAAAAATCACAGGAAGGGTTTCTGATTAGTCCATACCTGAACCAGTTAGTGTAGTAAAGGAGAACAGCCCATTAGAGTTATCCTTGTCCAGGTCATATGTCCATGCATTTCTATGTTGAGACAAAAGATTATGCTGGTGTATAATTGTTTAGTTAATGGATATTCTGCGCTACTTGGAATATGTGACTAAAAGATGATATATTATCCTTTTTGCTACCAATTCTGTCAGATGGAAAGAATACTTTGAATTCAGAATTCTTTTCTGTATACTTGGGTTTCTGAATATTTAAATTCCTCTTGTTTCACTATTGACCAAGGAAGCTTGAATCTCAAGTCAGAAATGGTTCAGTTAGATTTTGTGCTATTTAGTAAATTTGATTTATCTTTCTTTTTTTTTTTTTTGCACTTTTAAAAAAAATTATTTATTTTGAAAGAAAAAGAGTGTATGTATGCAAGCAGGGAGAGGGACAAAAGGGGGGGGGG
>ML110724.1:0-113687 GCA_003697995.1 Taxidea taxus jeffersonii
TTTTTTCTATAAATTTTGGGTATGTTACCAAGTGGCCAGTGAAAACTCAAGAGTGACAAACTTTTTCTTGGAATGGGAAATTATTTCTATATCTATATTATATATAGATACATATATATAATATATATATCTTCCAGCAAGAGAAACGGGGAGGGGGAGAAAAGGGGAAGGCACAAGTGCAGGCACACTTATTGTGAATGGAAAAGCTTGAGGAGAGGATAAAGGAAAAAGGGACTAAAATAAGATTGAATATATGTTCTGGATTCTATGCAGTCTAAACTCCAAATATTAGGAAGTGAATTTTGGTAAATCTAAATGATTTTTTATCTGACAGTTGCCTTCAAACTCCTATATTGGCTACAGCTTGCCTCTCTGTGCTCGGATGCTTTTATTGACTTTTCTATTCAGTGCCTTGTGATGCAGTACCAAAGTGATTGGATCAGTATATTTTCCCTTTGGGATTATTGTTGGAATCTTGGAAATCCTACAGGTACATTTATTACAAATCCAAAATTTTACTGCTTACTTAACCAACCAGGGTTTTGTTGCTTTATGTAGTGCAGTTTGGAGGAAGGAAATAATTTACTGGAGCTAATACAGATAGTTTGAAAGTTATATCATAGTTTCTGTTAATGGAGCTTATAACCCTAGAGAAAAACATACTATTAAAACAGTTTGGGCGAGCTTGCAAGAGTGCAATAATGAGCCTATGGTGGTGGTAGTTATTTTTCTTCTCTCTAAATCATGTAATTCTTCATCTTTCCTTGCTTCCTTTAAGTTAATGTTGCTAATTCACACTGCCACCACACAAAAACATTTTTTTCTTAGAAAACAAAAAAAAATCATTATTTTTTATGTGTAATTTGTGAGTTGCCTCATTTAATAACTGACAAACAAGAAGTCATGTCTAACACATTTAAAAAATATACAATCATTATTTTTAGGAACAATGTGAAATTTCATTTTTATGTTAATAGGAAACTAAACTGTGCTTTCAGAGATCACATAGCTTTTACTTCTACCCTTACCTCCCTTTCCTCATCTTAGTCTAATACCAAGACTTTACTTATTTTATGCTTTTTCTATATCCTGACCAATTCTTTAACAAATCATTGAACATATAGCAACTGCTATCCATTATAAAGGATCCTGTATACAGGGGAATAAAATTTAATAAGCAGGTAAAATATGAGATTTAATAATTTTATCTGAATGAAATTCAAACTCAGTCAAAACTATTATACAACCATTTTTAATTTTCACTAAATTCTTTATTAAAAAACTTTATTGATGTACGAGTGACATACAAAAAGCTATACATGTTTAATATATGCAACTTGGAGATAAGTATGTATCCATGAAACTGTCACCACAATCTTTGCCATAAATGTATCCATCACTCCAAATACATTGCTTCTTGCCCTGCTTAGTATTATTTGAGTGTATATAGAGGAGGATATAAATGAGCAAAAGAACATTTTATGTAAGACTTAATCTCTTAGCAAGTTTTTTTGAGGTATAATTAACATACAATGTTAATTTCAGGTGTGCAAAATATTGACTTGGAAATTCTATACTAAATCCTTACTACATTAAGTGCAGCACCATCTACTATTGACTATGTTCCTTATGTTTTACTTTTTTGACTTATTTTTAACCAGAAGCTTGTACCTCTCAATTACCTTTATTTTATCTTTCCCTACCATGTGCCCCTCTCTGGTGGCAACCACCTGTTTGTTCTCGGTATTTAAGAGTCTGGTTGTGCTTACTTGTTTTGTTTTTTAGATTCCACATGTAAATAAAATCGTATGGTCATGCTTTTCAGTGGCTGAGTTATAACCCATTGTGCATATATCCCACGTCTTCTTTATCTACTCTTCTGTCAATGGACAGTCAGGTTGCTCCCCTATTGTAGATAGCGTAAATGATGCTGTAATAAAAGTAGGCATACAGACATCTTTTTGAGGTAGTATTTCACTTTTTGTTGGATAAATGCACATTAGTGGAATTACTGGATCATATGGTATTTCTGTTTTTAGTTTTTTGAGGAACCTCTATACTGTTTTTAATAGTTGTTGCACCTATTTACATTCCCACCAACAGTCCACTAGCATTTACTTTTCTTCATATTGTCAACAACACTTGTTTCCTGTGCTTTCTGAGAGGTATAGGTGTTAGCTTGATAGCTCATTGTGGTTTTGATTTACATTTCCTTGATGCCTAGTGATGTTGAGAAAAGATAGGTCTGCTCTCCATCTGCATGTCTTGTTTGAAGAATGTCTATTCATGTGCTCTCCCATTTCTAAGTCAGATTGCTTTTTGACTTTGTGTTAAGTTCTTTATATATTTTGGCTATTAACCCCTTATCAGATGGATCACTTTGCAAATATCTTCTCCCATTCAGTAGGTTGTCCTTTTGTTTTGTTGATGGTTTCCTTTGCAGTGCAAAGGCTTTTTTATTTTGGTGTAGTCCTGATAGTTTAATTTTGCTTTAGTTTTCCTTGCCAGAGGAGATATATCTAGAAAAATATTACTATAGTTGATGTCCAAGAGACTTTTGTGTATGTCTCCTCCTAGAAATTTTGTGGTTTCAAGTCTCACACATAGGTCTTTCATGTATTTTGAGTTTATTTTTGTGCATGGTGTAAGAAAGAGGTCCAGTTTCATTCTTTTGCATGTAGCTTCTGCCTGTAGCTCTTTCATTCTTTTGCAAGTAGCTTTATTATTTCCTTCCATCTACTAGCTTTGGGTTTTGTTTATTCTTCTTTTTCTAGCTCTTTTAGGTGTAAGTTTAGGTTGTTTATTTGAGATTATTCTTGTTTATTGAGGTGGACCTGTATAGCTATACATTTCCCTCCTGGAACTGCTTTTGCTATGTTTGTAAGATTTGGGGCCATTGTGTTTTTTATTTGTTTCCATGTATTTTTTAAATTTCCTCTTTGATTTCCTGGTTAGCTCATTCACTGTTGAGTAGCATGTTGTGTAGCCTCCATATATTTGTGTTTTTTTCCAGATGTTTTCTTATAATTCATTTTTAGTTTCATATTGTTGGGTTCAGAAAAGATACTTGATATAATTTCAATTTTCTTAAATTTATTAAGACCTGTTTATAGCCTAACCTGATCTATTCTGGAGGATCTTCTATGTGCACCTAAAAAGTGTGTAATCTGTTGTGTCTAGGTGGCATGTTCTGTATGTACATGTCAGGTCAACCTAGTATAATGTGTTGCTGAAAGCTACTAATTCCTTGTTGATTTTCCGTCTAGGTGATCTTTCATTTGATATAAGTGGGGTGTTAAAAGTCTCATACTATTATTGTATTACTGTCAATTTCTCCTTTTATGTCTGTTAATACTTGATTTCTATATTTAGGTACTCCTATGTTGGGTGCATAGATATTTACAATCGCTGTATCCTCTTGCTGGTTTGATTCCTTTATTATTATGTAGTGCCATCTTTGGATCTTGCTACCGTTTTTTTAAATATTGCTACCCTGGCTTTTTTTTTTTTTTCTTCACTTGCATTTGCATGGTATGTGTTTTCATACCTTCACTTTGTCTGTATGCATCTTAGTTCTGAAGTAAGTCTCTTGCAGGCAGCATATAGATGGGTCTTTTATTATTTTTTTTAAACCCATTCACTCACCCTATGTCTTTTAATGGGAGTATTTAGTCCATTTAAAGTAATTACTGATAGGTATGTTTTTATTGCCATTTTGTTTCTTTCTTTCTGCTTTTTTTATTTTTTAAAGATTTTATTTGCTTATTTGACAGACAGAGATCACAAGTAAGCAGAGAGGCAGGCAGAGATAGAGGAGGAAGCAGGCTCTATGCTGAACAGGGAGCCCAATGTGGGGCTCGATCTCAGGACTCTGTGATCATGATCCGAGCTGAAGGCAGAGGCTTTAACCCACTGAGCTACCCAGGTGCCCCTCTTTCTGGTTGTTTTGTAGTTCTTTTCTCTTCCTTTCTTCTTTGTTTGCTGTTATCCCTTTAGTTTGATAGCTTTCTTAACTTTATACTTGGACTTCTTTATTTTCTGTGTATCTATTATAGGTTTTTGATTTGTAGTTACCATTGGGTTCATATGTAACATTTAAAAAAAATACTTTACTTATTTGGGAGTGAGAGAGAGAACAGAGGGAGCAACAGAGGGAGATGGAGAAGCTGGCTCTCTGCTATGCAAGGACCCAACATGGGGCTTGATCCCAGAACCCTGCAATCATGACCTAAGCTGAAGGCAGATACTTAAATGACTGAGCCACACAGATGCCCCTTCACATGTAACATCTTATGTATATAGCAGTCCATATTAAGTTGATGTTTCCTTAAGCTTGAACACATTTTTAAAGCACTAAAGTTTTACATCCCCATCAGCATTTTATATGTATCATGTCATATTTTACAGCTTTTAAAATTTTGTACATTCTGGGGCACCTGGGTGGCTCAGTGGGTTAAAGCCTCTGCCTTCGGCTTGGGTCATGATCTCAGGTCCTGGGATCAAGCCCCGCATTGGGCTCTCTGCTCCGCCAAGAGCCTGCTTCCCTTCCTCTTTCTCTGTCTGCTTCTCTGCCTACTTGTGATCTCTGTCAAATAAATAAATAAAATCTTTTAAAAAATGTGTACATTCTTTGACTAGTTTTTGTAGATATAATTGATTTTACTACTTTTATGTTAATCCTCCTACCAGCATTATCAGTGATTAATCTACTACCTTTCCTAAGTGTTTGCTTTTACCTGTGAAATTTTTGTCCTTTTATAATTTTATTTTCTAGTTGTGGCCCTTAACACTCAAAGAATCCCCTTTAACATTTCTTGCAAGCATGGTTTAGTGTTGTTGAATTCCTTTAACTTTTGCTTGTCTGGGAAACTATCTTCCCTTCAATTTAGAATAATAACCTTGCTGGCTAGAGTATTTTTGGCCATAGGTGCTTTCCTTTTAGTATTTTGAATGTATAATGCCACTCCCTCTGGTGTGCATAGTTTCTTCTGGGAAAATCAGCTGATAGTCTTATGAAATTTTCACTATATATAACCATTTTCATTTCTCTTGCTACTTTTAAAATTCTGTATCATAACTTTATGCCATTTTAATTATATGTCTTAATGTAGACCTCCTTCGGTTAATCTTGTCAGGGATCCTCTGTGATTTTTGGACCTAGGTATCTGTTTCTCTTTCTTTTCCTTTTGGGATCCCTATAATGCTATTACACTTGATGATGTTGCCAAGTTCCCTTAACCTATTCTCATTTATATTACTCTTTTTGCTTTTTTCTTTGCAGCTTAGTTGCTTTCCATTTCTCTCTCTTCCAGATCACTGCTCCATTCTTCTGCTGTTGATTCCCTCTGGTGTATTTTTTGTTTCATTATTGAATTCTTCATCTCTGACTGGTTCTTTTTTATGTTTCTAAGTTCATCCACTCTTTTCTCATGCACAGCTCATAACTTTATGATCATTACTTTGAAGTATTTATCAGGCATATTGCTTATGACCATTTCATTTAGGTTTTTTTACAGTGACTTTGGCTTGTTCTTTCATTTGGGACATACGCCTCTGCCTTCTTATTCTGCCCAACTCTCTGTTTTCATGTATTAGGGAGGTCAGCTTTTTCTCCTAGTCTTGAAAGTAGAAGCCTTAGGTAGAAGAGCTACTGTAGTGCTCTATAGCACAGTCCCTCCCTGGTCGTAAGATCCAGGTGCTCCAGGGGTGTCTCCTCTGTGGGCCAAGTGTACCCCAGTCCTGTGGCTGAGCTCCCTTTGATTTCAGCCTAGCCAGCTATGGGGATTCACTTTGCTTTCTGTGGGCATGCTCAGCAGAACAATACTCGGTATTGTTCTCTATGCTGTTGAGAGGCCTGTATGAGGCCACTGGGAGCTCCTGAGGGAGTAGAGCCTGTAGTCAGGCTAGTTATATGCATTTGGCCTTTCCCATAGTTGTGGGCTCACCAAAGGGCAAGGCTTGCTCCCTATCTGGCCAGCTAAGTGGCTGGGCTTGCTATACCTTTCGGCATACTGGTGAGTGGCATTATCTTCCTCTTTCCCCAGGGCAGGAATCACTTTGTAATGGTGCTGGTTCCTGCTATGGCTGCCTGTAAATGTGATAGGACCAGAGCTACTTGGGAGGAACACTTGTTCAAGTGAGTGGGTCTACAGGGGTACCCTGGCATATGTTAGCACTAGCTCCCAGAAGCATCCAGCTATCTCGGCCTGGGGAAGTAAAGGATATCTGCCAGTACTTTTATTCTTGGAAAAATCTTCATGTATATCTCAGGCACTTTTTAAACTGCTGCTTTTGGGGCATCTGGGTGGCTCAGTGGGTTAAAAAGCCTCTGCCTTCGGCTCAGGTCATGATCCCAGGGTCCTGGATCAATCCCTGCATTGGGTTCTCTGCTCAGCAGGGAGTCTGATTCCCTCTCTTTCTCTGCCTCCTCTCTGCCTACTTGTGCTCTCTGTCAAATAAATAAATAAAATCTTAAAAAAAAAAACAAACTGCTGCTTTTCTCCTGTATCTTAGGCTGAGTTATTTATTATGCTGGCTCTTTAAGGTTAGGGTCTCAGTTTCTTTTTTTTTTTTTTTTAAAGATTTTATTTATTTATTTGACAGACAGAGACCACTAGTGGGCAGAGAGGCAGACAGAGAGAGAGGGGGAAGCAGCCTCCCCGCTGAGCAAAGAGCCCGATGTGGGGCTCGATCCCAGGACCCTGGGATCATGACCTGAGCTGAAGGCAAAGGCCTTAATCCACTGAGCCACCCAGGCGCCCCAGGGTCTCAGTTTCTTAACACACTCTGGCTCTCCTGGAGTTAAGGCCCATTGATTTTCAAATGATATGTTCAGATGTTATGGGAATTTGTCTTCCTAGCGCAGATCCCCAGTGCTTGGAATGCCCTGGATGGGGGTCTGATTCTTTTGCTTCTCCTTGCTTGTGGTGTCCCTTCCTTTTGTGGTTAGTCTTACCAGGAGTTTGGTCCCCAACCATATCACCATCCATTCTACCATTTTAAATATGGCTTCTTGTCTGGTAACTAATTGTTGAAGATCTGTTCTGCCAGTCTTCAGGTTGTTTTCAGAGTTAGAATATGAATAGCTGCTATCTCAGTGTGTCCATGGGATGAGGGGAGCTCAGGATCTGAACTGCAGATAATTTTAAATATATAACACCTTGAAAGCTCTAGATACCATGCTGTGTGGTAGGTCTCTAGAACTTACTCATCTTGCATGAGTAAAATTTTGTATCCTTAAAGCAGCCTCATGAGATATGTTTCAATATCCTTAGATCCGAGATTTATGAGTGAAGAAATAGTTACTAAATCCTTCTGAGTCTGTACCTCAAGTTCCCAGGAGCCATTAAGTAACATGTATTAGTTGGGATAAATTAGGTTCTGCCACAGGAACAGAGACAATCCCTGAAACTTCACTGGCTTAAAACAGTAAATCTATTTCTCACTCTTTCCAACTTGGACTGTCTTCCTCCATCTAATGGCTACACTAGCCACTGTCCGGAACACATAGCCTGGAAGGACACCATGGCAAAGGAAGAGGAAGATAATAGAGGACATAGGCGCCTAACCTCCTGACAGGAAAGCGATGTATTTCATAGGGCTTTGCTTAGGCAGCCAGAACTACTTCCACATTCCAACCTAAGCTAAAGAGGGGTTAGGCCTATGGGAACTTCAATAAGCATTAAATGTTTCTGCCATGGAATGGAACAGTTGAAATCAGATTATTAAAATTCCAAAGCTCTTTCCATAACACACTGTGGTTTCTTAATGCAGTTATATTTTTAGGATTCCTATAGCAAATGAAAACTTCTACCTCATGAAAATAAATATGTTTGTCTATTTATGTTTACTTATAAAAAATGGCAGTAATTATATACAAGGGACAATATGCAGTTTTTATTTTATTAACCTAACATTTTGCAATGAATCATGTTCTATGTCTTATTCTCTAGAAATATTTGAATGAGTATATCATATTTATTTAATTTTCAGAAGTAGAGAAATATTTTAAATTGGCTCAATATTTTGATTATTACAAAGAACACCATTATTGTGTTTCATGTATATTTATAGTTCCTTACTTCAGATTCAGTTGTTGAGTGGGAATTGCTGAGGCCAAGGATGTTAACTTTAAGGCTATTTACAAATATTACTAAATTTTTTCCTCAGGAATACTGTGTCAGTTTGTACTTTATTAGATATTCATGAGGGCATGTCATGGCTTTTTTTTTCTGAATTTTATATATATGTGTGAATTATTTGGAGGTAGTTCTCAATTATTCTCTCATAACTGAATCATTCATGGTTTTATCTTTCTGTAAAGAAAGGTTTTTGCTTCCTTTATCATAGTTTTTTTTTTTTTCAAAATTATATTCTTTCCTTGTTCATACAATTTCCATGTATGCATTAAGGACTGTCATCTTGGACCTCTTATCTGCTTCCTCAGTTCCTTCCTTTACATCCGCTCATTCAGCAAATGCTGCTTTTCCTCATCTCCTTTTGCTAATGAAATTCCAGATGGTAGGATGTACTAAGATGGAGAGATCCCAATGGTGAAAAAATAAAAGTATAGGTGGGGCCCTGCTGTAAAGACAGTCACTAGGTTTAACGTTAGGATCCATTCGCACTGAGAACCTTCCAAATGAATTCCATACAGACTAGAATTAGATAATGGAGTAAAACACACATGACTGGACTATCAGTTTGTTTCTTCTATGTATCAGGTTAAATAGGGCTTCAGAAAAATTTAATAGTTCAACCATTTACAAACTTTTTTTATAAGATTTTGTTTATTTATTTGATAGACAGAGATCACAAGTAGGCAGAGAGGCAGGCAGAGAGAGAGAGGAGGAAGCAGGCTGTCCGCAGAGCAGAGAGCCCGATGCGGGGCTCGATCCCACGACCCTGGGATCACGACCCGAGCTGAAGGCAGAGGCTTTAACCCACTGAGCCACCCAGGCGCCCCTAGTTCAACCATTTAGATCATGTTTATAAGACACCCATACTGGAAATACCTCTCAGGAATGTCAACTTCATAAAGATGGTTCCTATCTCAGGAAAATGACCTCTGCTTTATTCCAGGAGCTATATTACCAGTCTCCTTCTTTCTATTTTTCCATTTGTTTCATGTAATCAACATAAATGCAGCTTACCATACCTATTCTATTGATTTCTGTAGCAGATTTCAGTAGTAGCCACAGACAGAAGCAAAGACAGTTCCCTTTTATGCTCTGATTGATGCAGTCTTTTACCGCACATGACAAAGTGATAGATGTACTTAGTTAACTTTCTCCAAAATCATTAATGCCACACTCACTGGTTGGCTACTCAGGAATTGGTTAAGTACCTGTCATACATTTGCTACCTGAAACACTGCAATACTGAATAAGGAGCCCATTAATTTTCCTTCAAGATCGACTCGAAAGGATAAGTATGAAATGCATAGTTAGAAAAGAAGTAGAAGAATATATACCATGGGCTTTAGAGAGATATTAGGCACTGCAAAATTACAACCTAAGCCTGAGATAAAAAAAAAAGAGAAAGTAAATTGATTTTTCTCTGAATTTACACTTGGGGAAATTGTTTAAAATGCTAATAAGTTTTCTTGCAAGCTATAATTTAGATGTTGGGTTCTCAGGTGTATGTAGCATCTAAATTTTAATCTTGAACCCACAAATACACTCAAGCACTAGATGGCAAATTTTTGTTTCAGAAAGACTTTCTAAAATGAGAGAGGAATGGAAAATAGAGAAAAGTACAGATTGAGCTAAAAGGTAATAATTTCATAGTGACCAAAGGAACCTAATGAATAAATAATTAATGCTCCAGAAAAATGGGGCAAAATGCTACTGACCTAGAAGAAATCTATTACTAATACTTTAGTGAAGCAATTTAATAGTTCTCTTCCAGACTTTGTATTAATATTACTCACATAGACTCTCTAAGCTATAATTAGATTTTTTCCTTATGGAATAAAAGCTATGGTTTATCTTTTTATTTGAACTCAAGATAATTTCTCTTTTATAGTTAATGAGGCAGTAACTAAAGTAAAAGAACCAGTTAGTCAATTGAGTATCATGCATCTCTAAAGGCTTCAACCTGCTGACTTGCTTTTTCTACTTTCTTCTGGTCTCTATGTTCTGTTGAAGAGAAAATACTGGTTTCTGTTTTGGGGATATGGGGGGAGATAACTTTCACATGGTAACTGTTCCTGGAACAGCAGGTAGGAAAGAAAAATAATAACAGCATCTTACACCTGTCTTACTATGCCAGCAGAAAAATGTGGCCAACTAACAGCCAAGCAAATGAAACAAACAATGAATACTTCTAAATAGCAAGTCTCTTCCTCCACAAAGTATTAACGTTTATTCAGGAATCAAAAATGGAAAAATCTAAAGGGATGAATTAGACTGGGTATAGTTTCTGTAGGGAGAATAGGCAAGAGAAGGGAGCATGATCCTAGTTCTGCCATCAAGAAATTAGTCATCTCAAGGGGAAAAGATGACAAGGCATATATACTAGAAAAATCAGTTATTAGAAGATATTCATCTATTCATTTAACAAACATGTATTTTGTACCCCCTCAATGAGAAATAAGAGTTTAGTGTCTGGCGAAGACAATACTGAATAAGACAGAAAATAAAGACAGAAACAATCAGAGAGGGGACAGTTAGGACGCGAAGGCAATGGGCTTGACAATGGCATGAGAAGGCAAAGCACAACTTTCTTTAGATACAATGGTTTGGCAAGTCCTCTCCTAGGAAATGCTTTTGAGCAGAGACCTGAATGATGAGAAAGAACCAGTCACTGACTGGCTGACAAACGTTTCAGGCAGGAGAAACAGCAAGGTTAAAGGCCCTGAGGTGATAAGGAATTTCAGGATTTGAAGGAAGTATAGCTGGAGCTCACTGCTATGTGTATGTGGGTGGGGAGTTATGAGATCTGCACACTCAGAAATGGCTGAGATTATTTTGGTCACCATAGTTTTCCAGTCAGTTCAGCTAATACGTCATGTCACACTCAAATGCCTCAGCTTTATGATCTGAGATATTAGAATAATAACATTGTATATCTCTTATAAAAACCATTCCCTTTCTATTGATTTTTGTCCACAGAGATCATCATAGTGTTATTATGATTTCCATTTAGTACTTACTCGTCCTTACTGGCTTGTTGTACAATCAATACTCTGTCTAGAAAGCAGAAGCCATCTTTATTTCTCTTATCTCTTTTTGGTAAGCGTGAGGGAAGGGATCTCTCTTGCATTGGGAAACAAACAAATTGCTTTGGAAGTACAAGTAATAACATCATGTTTCTTTGGTACATATTAGCAAACTACATTGTTCATTTGGAAAGAATCACTTCTGCTTTCAACCAAAGCTTTGCAACATCCAGGCATTGCAAACTGGCTGCCTTCTTTAAGGAAAAGCTGAGTCCTGAGGCCATCCTCCTTTGAAGCAGACAGTTCCCCTTTAAATCTAGTGAACTCATCATTGATTTACTTACTTCTGATGAGATTTTGCTCAAAAATGCCCATTTTAAAAACAAAAGCACTTACCCAAATATCCTTCCACTTTTATAACACAATATCATTGTCAACATGCATTATATAACTTGTATAGATTTACTATGTGATTAAAATGATCATTTTACCTCATGCTTTTAACTATCTTATGTTGTTTTTCAGTTTCAAGTGCTTGTAAGTGTTGCTCTGTATATTTTTGCCCATTTATCTGTCTCCTGGGTACCAAATAACACAGTAAACATGCTTCCTCTTTCCCCAGTTTTTTAAAACGTAGACCTTTATAAATTGCTAAAGTATGACTATAGTTTAAAATCTATATTCACAGCGAGAACTTAGAAAAGATAGGCACATGATATAATATTGAGAGATGACAGGAAATAAGGACTACTCTAGCCCAGTTGAGTTTTATCTCTGTTATACTTGAGAATCATCCATTTGCTCTTTTAACCTATATTCACTAAATATCATTATATGCCAAGAGATAGTTCAAGCACTGCAATGAAACTGCTACAGTAGAGTGATGTAAAAACTCCAAGATGAAAATATAATTAAGGCAGCCTAAGTCTGACGGGAGAAGTCAAAAAGAGGACTTTCAAAGGTGGTAGCCTGTAAGAAGATACTTGAGGCAGGCGTTATTCTTTCGCAATCCAGAACAGTGTATTCCAGGGAGAGGGAACAGAATACATAAAGGTATAGTGTCATTACTGAGCATGATATATATGGAATGGAAAAAAAAATAGTTTCCTTTTTTGTGCGTGTCAAGAAAAGTAAAAGATAAGTTTGGGGGCTTTGCAGGAATCAAATGTAAAAATTATTACATGCCCAACAAAGGAAGAATTCTGGCAATTTTTGCATAATATGAGAAAGATGACCAAAACACTTCTGATGAGAAAGCATTGAACATGTCCAAAAGTGGAAGATCTTGTTGAGAAATGAGAACTTTGTTGGAGATATTGAGAGCCTGATGTAAGAAATTGTCTTAGAAATGGAGAAGGGAGAATATAAGTCAGAATCATTTAGGAGGAAAATGAATCAGAAGTTAGTAATTAATCATATATGGTCGGTAGAGAAAATATTTTAAAATGCATCATTGGGTTTTGGCTTGAGAAATAAGTATATGTTCACCAAGATATGAAGGTAGATACTGAAGATATAAAGATAGATAGATTGCAAATATTTTTTATAGTTGTTAAATTTGAGGTACCTATATAACAGCTAGCTTTTGGATTGGACCAAGTTAAATTGGCATGTTTAGCTCAAAAGAGTCAACAGAAATTCCATATTATTCAAGCTAATCTCCTGTATTCATGATTCTGAGGCTCAGGAGAGATATCTGGGCTGGGAATATTAATTATGGCCTCTAGTCTTACAGAAAATACAGACTTTCTCTTAAGAGAATTAGTGTAGGGGTAAGATTATAGGCTTGAAATGCAACTTTGGAATCACTGTTAATACAGAGAAAGGAAAAATATGACAAAAGGCCATCTGAAGGATCTGATCCTTCACTTTGGCACAGGATGATATAGAGACTTCTATTCTTAGAGCTGTTCTGGCTGACCGGATGGTGGCCACCTGGATGGACCAAGGGTAGACAAAGACTGTAAAGATCAAGTTAGGCTCAGTTGAAAAAGTGCTATGACTGAAAAATGATATCCATCATGTGAGAATGGAGACAATGATGGCCTTTTGCTTTAGCAGCACTCACCAGTTCATGCCCGCGGGAATGGGAAAATGTCTAGGTTTTCTGCCAAAAGATGAGACAAGTGGACAGAAAGATAAGGATGTTGATGGTATTGACAAGTGATCGATGGAGGTGATGATAGGAGAGTCTGGGCTGGCTAAATGAGGACAGTCTGGAGGACAATGACACACTTAGAGAGGAGGTGAAATTGAAGCACTGGAGAATGGAGTCTCAGAGTATGTTTAATGAGAACAAGAGGGTGAAAGACTCAAAAATAAGAGACTGTGTTAGAGAATGAAACAGGGCTAAAGAATGTGAGAAATCAAGAATTGGGACAAAAGTATGACATTGGAAATGGTCAGATAAGCATTATTAGAGGTTAAAATCATGTAAGTTAAAGATGCTAAGGAATAGTTTGTTAGCTATTCCCAGAATGAGGGCTGGATGTGGAGTATGGACAGAGATTGTGACAAACGAAAGTCCTTCCCAGATATAGGTAAAGTATTGGGACATCAGTAGAAAATGACATGGGTTTTGACAAAGGAAGGGATTTTGCCTAGGGTGTAAATGAAGTAGGCTAAAAATGGCAAATGGCATCTAGATAAATGCTTCCTTTGCCCCCTTGTGTACACAGATCCTAGAACACTATTTTCAAATTTTGATAACTATGATCTACAGTAGAAAGTTATCTAAAGAAGAATATTGAACTTCACTGAAGTAACACATACTTCAAACTCATACATACATGAAGGTATATACACATACAGCATAGCCTAAATGATTCCCCATGTTTACTAGTTATGATATACGGTGATAGTTTCTATTATAATCTGTCCTCTTGTGTTCTATTTAAATGTTGGAGGAAACACACTATTGGGGGTTTCAACATGCATGAATGGTTTTATGACCCACATCTTAGCAAACTGAGCTGGAGTGTGAGTGGTGAACAAGAGCATGTCAGATGTGTTCCTCTTTCACACAGTTTTCAGGACAGACACAGCTCCCTCCCCCCAAAAAAGTCTTTGAGTGTAAGAGGATGAAAGCACATAGAAGCACAGAAACATAGCATCAAGGGAGGTAGAACACTGAGGTATTACTCCAGAGTATGAACTGTGCTGAAGTGTGTAGGGATTCTTTAGAATCTCAGAATATCATGGACAGTGAAAAAATGGCTCACTCTAATCCCAATGAAAGAAAGTAAAAGAAAACAAATGATACTCACATGTCATACGATTTTGAGAATTCCAGGAATGGGATTTTAGAAACCCCTGAGCTTCTCAAAAACTAGAGATTTCTAGACCTATATGAAATGAAAATTTAAAAAATCAAGTGTATGAGTGTGGGATTGAAAAAATGTAACTGTGAGTTAGATTTTAGAAATTAAAGGGCATCATGGTCAGCAGAACCCCAACTGAAAAAAGTAATGGTTTATTAAGTAATTCATTTTTTCAGGTACTGGCTATACATTTTATATATAATGTGTCACTTATTCTGTGTAGCAACTTTATTATCATAAACACAGATGAAGGGACTGTGTAACATGCCAAGGTTACACAGGTAGTGTAATTATGGTGGCAGTTAGACAGGCTTGATTGGTAAAGAAGACTCATAGTATCCAAAATAACAACAGTTACAAAGTTATGGTTTGTAATAGGAAAAAGGTACAGTACAGCAACAATATTAAAGCAAGGATACGCACCCAATTTTGATGAAGATGTGGAACAACTATAATGTTCACACACTACTCTCAGGAATGTAAATTGGCACAGCCACATTGGAAAACTGGTAGTATTCCTTAATGCTGCCCTGTCCAACAGGGGCTGTGCATATAAAATGCTGTGCATATAAAATACACATTGAAGATATATTATGTGAAAAAGAATGTAAAATATCTGATCAATAATTTTCATATTGATGACATACTGAAATGATAATATTTTGGATACGTTGGGTTAGTAAAATAATTAGTTTCACTTTTTTTAAATACTTCTTTAATGTGGCTACTAGAAAATTTTATACTACCCATGTGACTTGACTTGGATTAAATTTCTCTTGGACAGTACTAACCTAAAGCTAAGATTCATTATTTCATTCCTGGGGATATTCCCAACAGAAGGGTGTATGTGTGTGCAGTAAAAGTTAAGAATGTTTATAGCAGTATTATTATGCACAATAGCCAAACACTAGAAACAAGCCAAAAGTACTTCAACCATGGAATGGATAAGTAAATGGTAGTGTGGTCATAAAATGAAATATTTAGCACCAAGAATGAATAAACTACAATTATAAGCAACAACTCCAACAACATCAAAAGGTAAGGTAAGGACAACGGCAGCCTCCAGTACCCTGTGTAGAGTTGGCAAAGACAGACTTCAGTTACTTTCCTTCTACAGACTACACTGAAAGGAACCTTTTATTTGGATCAGAAATGTGTGCACAGGAACACCTTGGAACCAGGAACATAAAATAGAGTTTCCCCCGTGGTCTCTTAGACCTATATGAATAGCAGGGTATATTTCTTGCTACAGAACCAATTACAAGGGCAGAACTTTTCAGGGGTCTCACTTAGATCAGTTGTAAGTCATCAGTCCCACTGTCACCAATAAACAATGCTGACAAGCTGATACAAACCACCCTGAAACTTCTTAGACCCATGATTACCAAACAACACTATTGGTCTGATTTAAGTCTTGATCAAGAGTCAATGCTATGAAGCCACATTTCCTATTTCAGTGAAATAGCTCAGGTCACTTCCAGGCCTACTCTGAAATTAACCTTCACAGGACATCCAATAATCAATAAAGCCTACTAGATTTCACGTTTTCCCATATAAAGAGCTAAATTAATATGATGCTGCATTACTAAATTTATAGTAACTTTGTCTTAGATAGTGTCAGATCTACTGAGTTAGTTACAACTGCGTTGAACAGCATACTTCTGGAGTACTGATTTGTGTTCAACATAGCATGACTTGTTTATACCTAGAAACCAAATCTGATCAGGAAAGTAAGAAGACAGAAAAATTCACCTTTATAATCTCTTCAAGAAACAGAATTATTTCAAAAAGTATCTACCACACATAATCCCAGGAAATTCCAAACCTCTGATTGAAATGGCATATTGTGTAAAACCACAGTTCCATTAAACGTACTTAAAAACTAAAATTAGATAAGGCTTGCAGATTTTACAATTCACAGCAACTTATAAACTATTTTTTTTTATTCTGGAGCAGTGCTGACAGAACTTTCCACAACAATGGAAATCTTCTATAACTGCATTGTCCTATATAGTAGTGACTAATCACTTTTGGTTATTGAGTGTGCACTTGGAATATGGCAAATTTGAGGAAATAAATTTTTATTTTTATTTAATACTAATTATTTAAAGTTAAAATAATCATATGTGACTAGTGGTTACCTATTGGGTAGGGCAGCATATTACTTTGCCATTAAAGCAAGTCAGTTTGACCAGTTCCAAAACCTGTTACCAAATAGTTGTGCTGTGTGTTTGTGTTCTCACAAAAACACCATCGCTGATTACTGTTGAACTGTCAGTTGCTGGGTTGGGATGGTTAATTAGAACAACAAGCAAAACTAAATGTGTGTTTGTTTGTTTGTTTTTAAAGACTTTTAATTAATTTGACAGAGAGAGATCGATCGATCACAAGTAGGCAGAGAGGCAGGCAGACAGAGAGGAAGGGAAACAGGCTCCCCACTGAGCAGAGAGCCTGATGCGGGGCTCGATCCCAGGACCCTGGGATCATGACCTGAGCCGAAGGCAGAGGCTTAACCCACCGAGCCACCCAGGCGCCCCAGTCAAAACTAAATGTAACAGTCAAGTCTTTGGTTACTTATTATACCAGTACAGAGAAGAGGCAAAAGAGAAAGGCACTGGTTCCTCAGTGTTCTATTTCCCCAAAGAATGGCACCAGACAGAGGTCATACGATATGCAGCACACATTGGGGGAATCATCTCACTGGAGAGGAGTCCTGAATAAAGGCTCCTGCCTTTTTACTGGCGAGGGAATGGTGGGGAAGGAGAGATGGAAGAGCTGGGAGTAGAAGAGAAGTGAGTCAAGGGTGGGAAAAAGTGCCCCAGCCAAGGCACCCCAACAAAGTAGTCTGGGTGGAGGTACTGGGGAGTATTTCAGCTGACGCCTCAGTAAGGAAACCTTTGAAAGGAGCTGCCTGAGTTAAGAATGCAGTTATATGAATGAACACGGCTAGTCCAAAGGGAACCTGACTCCTTGACTGCAACTCCCCCAGAAAATTGTAATGCCTTGGCTGTACAATGAGTCGAATGTGGGGAGGGCAATTTCCCCCATGAGGCCTGCCAGGCAAAACCTTGTAATTGCCTGTGGTCAGAAATAAACAATCACATATATGACCTGTGCCTTGGCTGGAACGCCTCAAATAAACACATATATATTTTTTTCCGTCTAGAACTACTTGTGTCATAAATATGAGCAAAGTAAGATTCCCCAAAGGCAAATCTATGAAATGTTTTGGGGAATTGGGAAATTCAAAATTAATTTGTTATTGTTATTTCATTTTAGGTCCTTGGCTATTCTGGATTTATTTTAGTACTACCAAGTTTCAAGTCCATTTCTCTGTCCCATCTCTTTCCTAAAGAAGATGTTTCTTCTTGATTTAAGGTAGAGCCTGTGTCATAGTGAAGCGCCATCCAAATGCAAAGTATCAGCAATGTTGCTTTGTCTAAGAAATAGCTAGAGGGTGTCATGTTTAAAACTTCACTGGGCTGGTAGTCCCCAAGGCAGTTTCTTTTAATGTTCTATTAAACTACATGTAAAAACATGTCCAGACTCCCCAAAGCAATCCAAAGATTTAACGACAACGGTTTTTCACAGAACTACAATAATCTTAAAATTTGTATGGAACCACAGAAGACCCTGAGTAGCCAAAGCAATCTTGAAAGACAAAGGAGGTATCACAATCCCAGATTTCATGTTATACTATATAACTGTAGCAATCAAACAGTATGGTACTGACACAAAAATAAACCCATAGATCAGTGCAATAGAGTAAGAGCCTAGAAATAAATCCACACATTAATGGTTGACTCAACTCACAGAGGAGGCAAGAATATACAATTGGGAAAAAAGACCGTCTCTTCAACAACAAATGGTGTTGGAAAAACTGGACCACTTTCTTACACCCTACATAAAAATAATCGCGAGATGAATTAAAGATCTAAATGTAAGACCCGAGACCATAAAACTCTGAGAAGAAAACATAGGCAGGAATCTCCTGGACATCAGCTGTAGAAATATTTTTCTGGATATGTCTCCTCTGGCAAGAGAAACTAAGGCAAAATTAAACTATTGGGACCAAAATAATAACACCAAAATAATAAAGCTTCTGTACAGTGAAGGAAACCGTTAAAAAAAAAGGCAACCCACTGAATGGGAGAAGATATTTGCAAATGATATGTCTGATAAGGAGTTAATATCTAAAATATATAAATTTATACAACTCAACACCAAAAAGAAATCAATTAAAAAATGGACAGAGGACCTGAATAGACATTTTTTCAAAGACAGACAGATTAATGACTAACATGAAAAGATGCTCAACATCACTATAGGGAAATGCAAATCAAAATGACAATGAGATATCACAACTGTCAGAATAGCTAAAATAAAAAAACATAAGAAATAAGTTGTTGGTGATGATGTGGAAAAAAGAAAAAGAACTTTCAATGCACTGTTGGTGGGAATGTCAATTGGTAAAGCCACTGTGGAAAATAGTATGAGATTTCTTAAAAAATTAAAAACAGAGGGGTCCCTGGGTGGCTCAGTGGGTTAAATCTCTGCCTTCAGCTCAGGTCATGATCTCAGGGTCCTGGGATCAAGCCCCACATCCTGCTTTCTGCATAGCGGGGAGCCTGCTTCCCCGCCTACCCCCCGCCTGCCTCTCTGCCTGCTTGTGCTCTCTCTGTCACAATTTAATGACACAATTTAATGAATAAAATCTTAAAAAAAATTTAAAAACAGAAATACCATAAGATCCAGTAATTCCACTACTGGGTATTTACCCAAAGAAAATGAATTCACTAACTCAAAAAGATATATGCACCCCTATGCTTATTGTAGCTTTATAACAGCCAAGATACGAAAGCAGTCCAGGTGTCCATTGATAGATGAGTGGATAAGGAGGATGCAAAATATATTTAGATATATATTATAGAATATTAGCCATAAAAATAAGATCTTGCTCTTTGCAACGACATGCATGAACCTACAGTGTATAATGCTGAGTGAAGTAAGTCAGAGAAAGACAAATACCATGTGATTTCACTCATATGTGGACTTTAAGAAATAAAACAAATGGACAAAGAAAAAAAGGTAAAAATAAGACTGTTAAATACAGAGAACAAACTGGTAGTTGCCAGAGGGGAGGAGGGTGGAGGGATAGATAACAAAAAAATACATGTGAGAACAAACAAAATATTTGAACTCACAACACTGAAAATTAGGAAAAAGAGACAACCCAGTTCTAAAATTAGGAGGATTTTCCCACCAACTATAGGGCTGAGGGAAGAACTGGATTGAAGTGCATTAGTGGTGGCCCATACTTGAGGATCACGTAACATTACTAAGGATAGGTTTCATTTATTTTTTTAAAAAGATTTAATTTATTTGACAGACAGAGATCACAAATAGGCAGAGAGGCAGCAGAGAGAGAAGAAGGGAAGCAGGCTCCCTGCTGAGCAGAGAGCCTGATGTGGCTTGATCCCAGGACCCTGGGATCATGACCTGAGCCGAAGGCAGAGGCTTTAACCCACTGAGCCAGCCAGGTGCCCCAAGGATGGGTTTTATATCTTGCATGCAAGAAATATGACCAGCCATCATACTATAGTGTATGCTACCCTTTGCAATAGCCAGAGTACAAGTTTCTAACTTTATATAATTACATGTTAATATACATGAAACAAATGAGTGGGCAGACAGTGGAGAAAGGGCATAGGGTCAGTGATACTGTGCATGTCGGGAAGAGGAATCCTCACCATTGGGTGCTGAAGAGGAAAGTGGAAAGAGAAGGAGCTGCGGAAGTAAATCCACAGCCAGAAATAAATAAGAAAGTGGAGAGAGAAAGACTCTTCATCAGCTCAGAGCTCAGCCCACCTATACTAGAGGAAGCTTGTGAGCAGCAACTGGGCAAGGAGTTACACATGTTAATCTGCTCTCCAATTAATAAACTCACAGACAGCAAAGCATTAACTAAATCTCTCCCTAATTTCTGAGTGAGTCAACAGTCACATACATCACGAGGACTACAAAAGTATTATAAAACAAACTAAGATTATTCCAAAGATTTGAAATAATGTCCCTTTGGTAGTCAGATGAAAAAGTACTTTGGGTTAAACAGGGATAGAAATAAATATTGAGAGGGCAAAGTGCAAGCCGAAATTAAACCAACAAGATAAGAAGAAGAGGGGTGAGAAAAGGAAATATTAGGATGAAGGGAGTCTGAAAATGGAATTTAAAAATTACTATCTGTGTAAGAGGTAGGAAAGATTAAAATTGACATTTTAGACAAGGACTTTTGAGAAGATAGAATTGTCCCTGAGAAGGAAGAGGAAGAAGTCAAGGAGATGAAATAGTGATGGAACAGCTAAGAAATGTGGAGGTCAGAGAACCTATGTAGATAAATTCTGTCAACATAAATAACATTGCAATATAAAGAAAGGAGGCATTCCTGTATTTAAATTTATTTATAGAGTACTGTTCTGGATTCTGGGGATACAGAGATAAAGAATATGAAAATGTTTGCTTTTATTATAAGAGGGACAGAAAATAAATGGAAAAGATTTTTTAAAAAAGGAAATCATAAATATTAATAAGTGCTACAGTGAGGAGAATATGAGTGATATGATGCAGGACAAAGTAACCAGAGGTCACTTAAAGTCGGGTGGTCAGGGGAGACCCCTCTGAGAAGACAGCTGTTAAGGCAAGAGCAATAAGCAGAAAAAGGTCAGGGACAGGAATGGTGAGGAGAATTTTGGAAAGAAACAATAGCTGTTGACAAGATCCCAAGACTAGAACAAGCCAGCATATTCTAAGAACTGAAGGGAGACTCTGTATTTTGGTTACATTAAGCAAGAGACAACAGAAGCAGATCATCTAGGACTCTGTTAGCCAGGGTGAGGTCTTGGGATTTAACTACCAGTACTCTTGTCATTACTGCTGGAAGGCACCAAAAGATTTTCAGTATCAAGACTGACAAAAATAAGGCTAAATTTTTAAAATATATTTTTTACTTATTTATTTGACACACAGAGAAATCATAAGTAGGCAGAGAGAGAGGGGGAAGTAGGCTCTCCGCTGAGCAGAGAGCCCGATGTAGGACTTGATCCCAGGACCCTGAGATCATGACCTGAGCTGAAAACAGAGGCTTACCCCACTGAGCCACCCAGGTGTCCAAGACTAAATTTTTAACAAAAGATTAGTTAAGCTTCTGTGGAAGAATGGAACATAGGGGAATATCTAAGATTTTTAAAGAAGTTACTTAGGTATAAGACACTAGTGTGTTAGCAGTGGAGATAGAATGAGGTAAACTTATTCAGGTTATGCTTTGAAGGGACAATTCATACATATATTGAGATACTGGATGTGTGCTACAAGGAAAAATAAGAAACTGAGGTTCCGGGTTTTTGTCTTAGGCTGCTGGATGGATGGTCAAGCATGTGTGCTGGGATCTTGGTTAGGTTTGGGATCCATGTTAAAACTGTGGTCCCTCTGAGATATCAGAGTGGAAAGAGTAAATTAACTATTGCATGTAAGTCCTTCGTGCTCAAAAGAGCCCTCTGGACTGGAGATACACAATTTTTTGTGAGTGATTAATAGATAAAAATCCAGTCAGGAAAAATACACAATCTACCATTGAGTAAGACAGTCTCTTCTAAGAGTCTCTGCAATATTGAGTAACAGAATCTAACAGGTTAATGTCTATAGAGTATGGAAATAAAATTATGGACCAATATCTGATAGCATGTCAAGCTACAATTATACATGAAGGCAAGAATAAGCAATTCCAGTTACATTCAAACTATAGAAGTATTATAACTTCTATCCCCACCTTTAAAAGAGAACACTTAAAGTCATGCTTCCAAGTAACTGAAAATGAATCAAAATTTAGTATTCAGTAAAGATGATTCTGTGCTTTTATATTCCCTTTCTAGAAATAGATCCTAAAAAAATAATCTGAAATACGGATGCAAATTTATGCGCAAAAATGTTCGTGTAGAATTTTTGTTAATAATGAAAACTGTAATCGATGTTAGGAGAATGTCCATATGGTGGAACGCTACTGAAAATTATGTTTATGAATAATTTAAATTATGTAGAAAAATGATTATGAAACACAGTTAAGTGGAAAAAAAGCAGGATGCCAAATTATAGGTGCAGTATCATCTCTGTCGATACATGTAGAAAAACATCCTGGAAGAGAGAAATTTTAACATTATCGGTGTTTGCCTCTGGGAGATGCAATTGCTTTTCCCATTTCATTGTTGCATTTTGTATTTGTAAGACTTCTAAATCAGTATTACTTACATAAATAGAAAATCATATTTAGAAAGTTTAAAACTTAAAAAAAGTTGAAAACTTGAAAAGGCAACAAAAAGTCTGTGGAAATGTGGGATAATTGATATGATATAATGCCAAGTAAAAAAGCAGAATAAAAATTCAGTAAGCATTACTGTTTCAAGTACTAAAAAAAAATAAGTAAATATATGCATGTGGAGACAATCACAAATAAAATAATGATGTCATCAGTATCAATAGGAGTTGGAGAATACTATGAATTTCAAGTGACTTGTGAATAGGGAAATAAATGCAAAATTCCAACAGTTACTGCTGGAACTCCCTTCAAGACTACAAGTTTATGAATGCAGAGATTATTGCCAAGAAGGAAGAGTTTAGATAGAGCATAGGTAGTAAAGAGAAAAAAGAAAATGAGAACAGGCAAAGCTCAGGAAAGAAAAAAAAATCAATCCCAGAAAAAGAAAGTCCAATACTAAATGCAAAAACTGAACAGAAATTAGGGACTGATAGTTCATAACACTGGCTGGAGCATTACTACTGGGAAAGAAGAGGTAACCTGTCTCCACCTGGTGTTACTGGGGGAGGGGGGAGTAAAAAACAGAAGTAAGAGGGAAAACTATAGGTCCTCCAAAACCAACATAGAGCCACAAAATAAGCCAATCTAATCTCCTCCTCCATCATCAATGACAACCATTAGTGAAGCTACACATCACTATACTGGCAGAAGAAGACACTCTTAAGAACCCTGTCCATAAGTGCCTCAAAATAGAAAAACAAAATCAGAGCCATTCCATATCAAACTACACAAAAAAGAAAATGGAAGGTAGTTAATCTATTAGAAAGTTTCCTATGTTTTCAGCCAAAAGGAGAACAAAACAGTCTCAAATAAATTAGGTAGTCTTATGCAATCAGGTACATTAAAAAAAGACTCTGAAGTCAAGAAGTAAGAACAAAAATATACAAATATAAAAGAATGTGACATTTGGGACGCCTGGGTGGCTCAGTTGGTTAAGTGGCTGCCTTCAGCTCAGGTCATGATCCCAGGGTCCTGGGATCAAGTCCCACACCGGGCTCCTTGCTTGGCAGGGAGCCTGCTTCTCCCTCTGCCTCTGCCTGCCACTCTGTCTGCCTGTGCTTGCTTGCTCTCTCTCCCTCTCTCTCTGTCAAATAAATAAATAAAATCTTTAAAAAAAAAAAAAAGAATGTGACATTCAATGAGAGTTAGTAGAATTCAGGGAAGAAACTGAAATTTTTTTTAAGTAGCAGAAATGAAGGATAAATTCAATAAGGCACATTGAAAGAAAACAGGAATATAACCATAAATATAAACACAACAGCAAAAGAATGAATGCTAGGAAAGAAGTGGTTAAAATGTAAGACATGCAAAGAAAATTTAACTGAAACCCATTAAGAGAATAACAAAACAGTGGAACTTATATGACAACAGTTTAAAAATCTCCAAACAAAAATAAAATGTGTATATCAGTATGTTGAAAGAACTCATTGTGCACCTGGAAAAACTTAGGTCAGAGTGACCCAAGACACTGGAGTGACTTAGTCCATGACATACTAAGCTAAAATCATAGGCTTTAAAGACAAGTATTTTGTGCCTGCAGGTAAAATGACCAACTTATTTATATGAGTAAGAAAGCAAGATGGGTACCCAAAATTTCAAGAGCACATCAGCTATAGCAAGGTGGTGGTGGAGAAAGATTAAAAAAAAAAAAAACCTCAAGAAAATATAGTGTAAGTCAATGACATTACCTCTAGCCAACCTGTTCTTCAACTATCAAAAACATGAAATCCTCTGAAGAAGTCTGTTATAGGATGAGCTTCACCCTGGGAAAACACAACAACAGTAAATATGTAACATTTAATTTTAGATCTAAGACTACAAAAGGACCAAGGACATGGTAGAAGAATAATATATAAACATTCCTGAAAGGTACAGAGAATGCAACTAAGAAACGGGTGGAAAAGGAGAAAGGATAAAGTAGAAATATGAACATTAATCATTAGGTAACGGTTGAATATCAAAAAGTGCCATTTATGTATATATGTATTTTGAGAGAGAGCGAGAGGAGGCAAAAATCTCAAGCAGACTCTCCACTGAGCATGAAGCCAGAAGCCAGGCTTGAGGTTCGGACTGCGAGATTATGACTTGAGCCAAAGTCAAGAATTGGACGCTTAACTGGTTGCGCCACCACAGGTGCCCAAAGAATGCCATTTAAAATTGGCAATGCATATAGAAAAAAGATTAAATTAGAATGGGATATTAAGGGCACTACTAAACATGACTACAAAAGTACTTACTATTTTAAAAGGTTCAGTTTTCAGGGGTGCCTGTGTGGCTCAGTCAGTTAACTGTGTGAGTCTTGATTTTGACCCAGGATCTCAGGATCATAAGATTGAACCCGGCTTTTGGCTTTGCATTCAGCAGAAAGTCTGCTGAAGATTCTTTTTCTCTTCCTCTCTGCCCTCTCCTGTCCCCCTTCCTGCTCAAATAGTTAAATAAATCTTAAAAAAAAAAAAAAAAGAAAATGTGCACACTTTCCTAAATACCCAAGCATACACATAATGGTGAGAGGAAAAACAGTAAATATAATAGGCACAGTAAGTATGATATAAAGTGATAGAGCAGAGTTGAGACAAAGCATATCACTCACATCAGTAATTCTGAATGACCTCAAATCATTAAAGAAAATGATTTTCAAACTGTTAGGAAAACCTAACCATATATGGCACCTTTGAAGTCAATTAAATCAAAAGGCTAAAAAGATTAAGAGATGGTTAAAAATAAGCTGGGTAACTGAAAGAAGCAACCAGATGGGGGGTGGGGGAGAAAGAAAAGAAAAGAGAAAGAAAACATTCAGTGAGGTAAAGGATGCTTTTTATTGCTAAAAGTTATGGTTTTCAATGAAGAGTTAACAGATTTGAATATCTATGCAAGAGATAATAGGAATCCATGAATCTACACTGAGAGATATTCAGATTAATAGGTATTATGATAAATGATAGATAGGCAGACAGAGGAGGTGGGGGAAAGCTTATGAGGAAATGTCAACTAATATGAAAGAAATAATGTAGAAAATTACAGTTTTACAATGATCATAGTGAAAACTGATGCAGGAATTCATGTAAAGTTAGCATCCTGGAGGATGACCACGTTTGATGAGGACAGGATATGGACACAGTCTTAAAATTAATATAAAATTTATATAGTAAAATCATTTTAATGCATGCAAACTATACTGTGCAGAAACTAGATAATCCCTTAATGAAATAAAGTATAAATGTGTATCATGTATCTTGTAATGTGACACCCTAAAGACCAATTCTAATTGAGGGCCACTCTCTAAAATACTGCCCTTATTCTTGAAATACATCAAGGTTATGAAAGATAAAGACTAAGAATAACTCTTCCAGATTAAAGAAGACTGAAATATATCAACTAAATGGAAAAGAGCTCCTGGATCTGTCTTGAACTGGAAAAGAAATTTTATTAAGGATATTATTGAGATAAGCAGGAAATGGCTGAAATAGGTGAAATATTGTATTGAAGTTAAATTTCCTGAAATTGAAAAATATCAGAGATATGGAGAACAGTAAAAAGAGAGCAGTGTGAGGTGATTGGTGGTAGAGTGAGTCAATGCTCATTCTTGAACATACACTCGAAGAATTACTAGAAGTTCTGGTTTAATCCAGTTTCTTGATATGTTCTTGTTTGTTAATATGGGGCAGCTATGGAATGGAGCAGCTCAATTTCCTATTCCTATATTATGACCTGAACCTGGAATGTGAACATGTTCTTGCAACTTCACTGAGTTGGAATGTTTGGGCTCATCAGTGAAAGGGAAGACATAAAACCCATGCCCACTAGTAATTGGGCCAAACAGCTGATTCTGAGGTATCTGGAGGGACATTTCCCTAAATATGGACATTCTAAAACAGAAAACACACTAGTCTGTCACAAACCTAGAAATATGAATACTTTGTGTGTGATTTGAAATATCCCTTCTTTCAATACAGAGGGAAAAAGTGAGAAAAATACATACAAGCATGAAATGATCTCATCATTTTTACTGTTCTGACAATTTTATATGTGAAATCAGTTTTAATGCATTAATTTTTTGTTCTTTCATTCACGAGGCATTGGTTGAGTCTTCTTAGGTATTACATGTCAAATTGAAATGCTTCTGTGTTTTTTTTTTTTTAAGATTATTTATTTATTTATTTGACAGACAGAGATCACAAGTAGGCAGAGAGGCAGGCGGAGGTGGGAGGAACCTCTGCCTAACAGAGAGCCTGATGGGGGGCTCGATCCCAGGGCCCTGGCATCATGACCTGAGCCGAAGGCAGAGGCTTTAACCCACTGAGCCACCCAGGCACCCCTGAATATTCTGTTCTTGAATTATTTTTCTTCTCTCCATTTCTAGTACTAGTTCAATCCTTCATGGGTAGTGACTCAAGTACTTCCTAACTGCTCTGGATACTTAATTTATCTCCCATATAATCTGCCCAACATGTTACCTTGAGATTTGTTTTGTTAAATATAAATGCTCCACCCAGTTTTAAGATTTTAATTGTTTCCTCATTTTGTAGGATAAAGCCAGCTATATCATCATAGTATACACATTGTTCTGAAACTTCCTTTGGTTGATGCAGAATTACTTTCTGTTCTTTGAAAAAACCATATCCACATGTATCTTTGCTTATGTATGCCTCTTTTGGGGATTATTTTCCTTATGCTTCTGGGAAACTGAGGCCTTGATCAAAATGCTCTTTCTCTCATCAAACAATATCAAGAGGTCCCAGATCTAGGCTTTCATGGTGCATTGTACTTGGCCTCTTCTGTACTAGAATTTGTTTTTAAATTTGCCTTTCCCTGGACCATAGCTTCTGTGATGCAGGCTTCACATCTCATCCCCATGATTTGTACAACGTTGGATCCTATTATAGTTTTAATAAATATTTGTCAAATTAAAAGATAATATTTACTAGGACTATGTAACTAAGCCAACTGGAGAAGAAAACAAGATGTTAGGAGAATGGTATATAAAAGAAAATCCCCCAAAGACTTCAGAAGCAAGAGCACATGTTGCACAAATGGTCTGAATGCATGTACCGCCTATTAAAAAGTTTCAAATTGTACCTAGTGATACTCCGTTAACAACACCCAAGATGATTTTGAAAACATTAAAGATGTTGGACAGAATTAGACATCTGGCTTGAAATAATTCCAGTGGGATACGGACAGGCAATCTCTTTGAAGTAAAAATGTTTATGCAACACAGAAGAATTATCAAATACCCTACCTACTGCCAAAGAGCGGCTGTAGCCAAATATTAAATAATGTGAAAAGCGAAAATGAGGCTGTAATTCTCTCAATGGGATATAAACCAAGAAAAGGTCTTGTTTCAGACGTGTATTTAGACACAAGCAATGCATTCATTCAACAGTATTCTCTTTTCACACAAAACAACATGAGAAAAATGAACAGAAAATACAATTTTGCATTTCAAAAATTTAATTCAGAATAATGCCTCTTTATCATTTTTGAGTAATGCTTTGATTTCAGTCAAGGGGAGCATTAAAAAAATAACACTTTAATTACTAAGTATGTAACTTTTTCTATTTATATTGTTTTCATACTTTTTTTTTCTTTTAAGTAGACCTTTGTGAATACTTCAAATGATTCATTTATTCAAAGTACTTAGGACTATGAGCAGAATGAGAATTTTTTTCATGGCACAGTTTCTCTTATTTGCATACATAATATTTATCTTTAGCAAAGAGGCTTTTGAGAGGTAAGTAAGAAGTAGATAATGTATAGAATTTATAAGCACCATCAGGATATCTTTATACTCCTTTGTCCTCCTCCCTCTGCACTGCAGAATTTGAGTCAAGATTCCTTTTAAGCTACATTATAAACAAGTAAAATTCTTACTTCACTGGCTCAATCAACCTCTTCGATTTGAATAGACTTCCTGTGCCTTGAAATTATGGCAGGATTATGACTTATTTTATTTGATTAATCATATGAATATTAACCCACCCACTTCTATGAGTTAACAATCCAAGTTCCTCAGGGAATGATAATAACAACAGTAATAAGTAATAATACTTAACATTTACTGAGCAATTACCATGTGTTGGTATTTTATTAAGAGATTTACATATATTTTCTCACAACAGCAGTGAGAAGGGGGAAATATTATCTATATTTTATACATAAGGAAAGTGTGTGTGGTTTACTTTCCCAAGAACCACATGAAGTGGAGAAAAAAAAGACATGATCCAGTTCTGGCAACATAAGAAGACCATGAAATCACTTCCTCCATGAATACACCAAATCTATACCTATTTTTAGAGCAATTCCTTCTGAAGAAAAACCAGGAATAGACTAAACAGCTTCTACACAACAAATGATTAGAGACCACATAGAGAAGACCAAAAGAGACCAAGACACAGTAACAAGGGGAATCCCCACATCCAACACTACAGTGGGGAGAGACAGTACTGAGAGACAGAGAGCAGATTTGCCTGCCATGGGGCACAGAAAAAAACCCATGGTTTAGAAGGGCAACTAGAACATAAAGGAAATAGGCCTAGAACCCTGAAAAGCAGCAGAGGAGTTGCTGGAACTCTCCCTGGGTCAGAGGAGCTGGCAAACTACAGTTTCCTCCCCATAGCTGGCCTACTGGCTCAGTGAGTCTTGGACCCCTAACCCACACCAGCTTAGGATGCCCTAGGGCACAGGGAAAAAAAAAAAAAGAAAAAAAAAAACAGTTTATAAGAGCAACTAGAATATAAAGGAGTCAGCCCTAGAACCCTATCAAATGACCGAGGAGCTGTTGGAACTCTGTGGGTCAGAGGGGCCAGTGAATACCACAGTTTGTTTCCACTCTACCTTAACAGCATGGATGGGAGCAGGATCCAGGCTTCCTAGCTGGCCTACCACTTCACTGCATTCCAGGCCCTTAGTCTACACCAGCCTAAGCCTTCCCACTAAGGCAGTCCCAGGACAGTGCACACTGGGACACCCCTGGTCAGCGCTCACCAGAACTCCAGCATTATGCCAAGGTGACATAGGTACAAAACAACCCAGAACACTCTGCCCCACACTCCTCTGGCTCCAGTTGGCATGTTAGGGCAACTCCAGCACTTAGTGCTCTGGGACCTGCCGGCTCATTCCTGCTTTGGCTCCAGCAACTCTGCCAGAACACCTCCTCATGGAAGCACATCAGCCTCAGCTCCAGGACCCTACCAGGGTGCTGTCTGCACAAAGAACCCTGGGACTCTTAACCCACTGCAGCCGCAGATCCAGCCAGCCAAAGTCAGCAGGCACACACAATCTATACAGGGAGTGACCATACACAAGACCATTTCTTCAAGTTTAGGAGAAGTGGCTGCTCTGCCTAATTCACAGAAAAACAAAAACAAAAACAAAGTCAAGCAAAAGGAGGACAGAGGAATATACTTCTAACAAAAGAATAAGATGTTATATACAAACCTAATGGTAACCACAAATCAAAAACCAGTAACAGATATGCAAAAAAGAAAGAAAGAAATCCCAAAGAAAGCCAACTTATCACAAGAGAAGTGAGCAGGGAAGAAATGAACAGAGAACTACCCATAGAACCATAAAACAAGTAAAAAAAAAAAAAGGCAAGTGTATACTTATCAGTAACTACTTTGAAGTAAATGGATTAAATGCTACAATTAAAAGACATATAGTGTGACAGAATAGATTAAAAACAAGACCAATCTATATGCTGCCTACAAAAGACACATTTCAGACCCAAAGACACATGCAGATTGAAAGTGAGGGGATGGGGGCGCGTGGGTGGCTCAGTGGGTTAAACCTCTGCCTTCAGCTCAGGTCACGGTCCTGGGGTCCTGGGTCCCACATCAGGCTCTCTGCTCAGCAGGGAGCCTGCTTCCCCCTCTCTCTCTGCCCGCCTCTCTGCCCACTTGTGATCTCTCCCTGTCAAATAAATAAACAAAATCTTTAAAAAAAAAAAGAAAGAAAAAGAAAAGAAAGGGGATGGAGGAACATTTATTACACAAATGGATGTGAAAAGAAAGCCTAGGTAGCAATACAACCAGACTTTACAACAAAGACTGTAACAAGGGACAAAGAAGGGCAGTATATAATAATAAAGGGAACAATTCAACAAGAAGATGTAGCAGTTGTAAATGTGCACCCAATATGGGAGCATCCAAATACATAAAACAGTAACAAACATAGAGGAACTAATTGATAGTAATACAGGAATGGTAGAGGACTTTAACATCCTGCTTCCATCAATGCACAGATCATCCACACAGAAAATCAACAAGGAAATAGTGGCTGAATGACACACCAGACCAGATGGATTTAACAGATGTATTCAGAACATTCCATCCTAAAACAGCAGACTATACCTTCTTTGTTGGTGCACGTGGGACGTTCTCTAGAGCAGATCACATGCTAGACCACAAAACAAGTCACAACGAATTTGAGATCAAAGTCATACCAGACCACAATGCTATGAAACTAGAAATCAACTGCAAGAAAAAAGTCTGGAAAGAGCACAGATACATGGAGGTTAACTAATATGCTAGTAAATAATGAATGGGTCAACCAAGAAATCAAAGAAATCAAACATTACATGGAGAGGGGCGCCTGGGTGGCTGAGTCAGTTAAGTGTCTGACCCCCAATTTTGGGTTAGGTCATGTTCTCAGGGTTGTGAGATTGAGGCTCACATAGGACTCTGTACTCAGCATTGAATCTGTGTGTCCTTATCCCTCTGCTTCTCCTCCTGCTTATGCACTCTCTCTCAAATAAATGAATAAAATTTTTAAAAATTACATGGAGAGAAATGAAAATGAAAACACAACAGTCCAGTGTCTTTGGGATGCAGCACCATTGGTTCTAAGAGGAAAATTTATAGCAATACAGGCCTACCTCAAGAAGCAAGAAATATCTCTAATAAACAACTTAACATTATACATACAATGCTAGAAAAAGAATAAGTGAAGCCTAAAGCTAGCAGAAGGATGAAATAATAAAGATTAAAGAGAAATACATGATATAGAAACTGAAACAAAACAATAGAAGAGACCAATGAAACCAGGAGCTAGCTGGTTCTTTGAGAGGTCAACAAGATTGATAAACCTCTAGTCAGACTGGGGGAAAAAAAAAGAGTGGGCTCAAATAAAATCAGAAAAGAGAACTACTGACACTACAAACATACAAAGGATTGTAAGTTAATATTATGAAAAATTATATGCTAACAAAGTGGACAACCTAGAAGAAATGGATAAATTCCTAGAAACATAAAACCTACCAAAACTAAAGCAGGAAGAAACAGAAAATTTGAATAGACTACCACAATGAAATTGAACCACTAATCAAAAATTCCCCACAAACAAAAGTCTAGGACCAGATGACTTCACAGGTGAATTCTACCAAACATTTAAAGAAGAGTTAATACCCGTTCTCTTCAAACTTAAAAAAAAAAAAAATTGAAGAGGGGTGCCTGGGTGGCTCAGTGGGTTAAAGCCTCCGCTTTCAGCTCAGGTCATGATCCCAGGGTCCTGGGATCGAGTCCCGCATCGGGCTCTCTGCTCAGCGGGGAGCCTGCTTCCTCCTCTCTCTCTGCCTGCCTCTCTGCCTACTTGTGATCTCTGTCTGTCAAATAAATAAATAAAATTAAAAAAAATAGAAGAGTTAGGAAAACTTATAAGCTCATTCTATGAGTCCAGCATTACCCTGACACCAAAAAGACATTACAAATAAAACTACAGGCTAATATCCTTCTTGAACATAGGTGCAAAATTTATCAACAAAATACTTGCGAACCACATTCCACAATTCATCAAAAGGATCATTAACCATGATCAAGTGGGATTTTTTCTGGGCATACAAAATGATTTAATATTCACAAATTGTCAATGTGATATACAACATTAACAAAATGAAGGGTAAAAACTGTATCATTTCAAAAGATATAGAAAACCATTTAACAGAATTTGACATCCATTCAAGACAAAAACTCTCAACAAAGTGGGTTTAGTGGAAACATACTTCAACCTAATATAGGCCATATATGAAAACTCAGAGCTAAAGTCACTGGTGAAAATCTGAGAGATTTTCCTCTATGAACAGGAAAAGGACAAGGACTTTTCCTCTCACTACTTTAACTCAATAGAATACTGAAAATGTTAGACACAGCATCAGACAAAAAAAAAAAAAAAGAAATAAAATGCAACCACATGGTCAAGGAAGAAGTAAAACCATCACTATTTGCAGATGATATAATACTACACAAAGAAAACACTAAAAACTCAACAAAAAAACTATTAGAATAAATAAATTCAGTAAAGTTACAGGACACAAAATATACAGAATTCACTTGGGTTTCTATACACTAATGATGAAGGAACAGAAAGAAAAATTAAGAAAACACTTCCAGTTACGATTGTACCACAAAGAATAAAATATCTAGGAATAAACTTAACTAAAGAGGTAAAGGACCTGTACTCTGAAAACTACAGAACATGGATAAAAGGAATTAAAGATGACACAAATGGAAAGACTTACCATGCTCATGAATTGGAAGAATATTGTTAAAATTTCTGAACTACCTAAAATAATTTACAGATTCAGTGTAATCTTTATCAAAATATTTCACAGAGGTAGAGCAAATACTAAAAGTGGTTTGAAGCCACAAAAAAATTCCAAATAGCCAAAGCAATCCTGAGAAAGCACAAAGCTAGAGGTATCACAATCCCAGATTTCAATATAAACCACAAAATTTTATCAAAATAGTATGGAACTGGCACAAAAGCAGACACATAGATCAACAGAATAGAACAGGGAATTCTGTAATAAACCTAAACTTATAAGGTCAATTAGTGTATGATAAAGGAGGCACAGATATTCGTCTCCTCAGTAAATGGGGAAAACTAGGCAGTTAGCATGCAAAAGAGTGAAACTACTACTCTTTTATATCACACGCACACACACACACACACACACTCTCTCTCTCTCTCTCTCTCTCTCTAGAAAGAAAAAGAAAAACAAAACCAAAACCTCAGAATGAATTAAAGACCTAAATGTGAGACCTGAAACCTTAAAAATCCTAGAAGAAAACATAGGCATTAATCTCTTAAACATTGGTCTTAGCAACATTTTTCTAGATATGTCTCCTCAGGCAAGGAAAAGTAAAAATAAACAACTGGGATTACACCAAAATAAGGAGGAAAAAAGGAAAGGAAGGAAACCATCAACAACAAAAACAAAAAAGGCAACTACTGGATGGGAAAAGATATTTGTAAATGATGTATCCAATAAAAGGTTAATATTCAAAATATATAACAAACTCACACAATTCAACACCAAAAAAAAACCCTCAAATAATTTGATGAAAAAAATGGGCAGGGGACCTGCATAGACATTTTTTCAATGAAGACATACAGAAGGCCAACAGACACATGAAAAGATGCTCAACATTACCAATCATCAGGGAAATGCAAATTAAAACTATAGTGTGGTATTACCTTACACCTGTCAGAATGGCTAGAATCAAAAAGACAAGAAATACCAAGCTTTGTAAGGATGTGGAGAAAAAGGGACCCTTGTACACTATTAGTGGGAATGTAAGTTGGTGCAGTAACTATGGAAAACAGTATGGAAGTTTCTCAAAAAATTAAAATGGAATTACCATATGACCCAGTAATTCCACTGGTGGGTATTTACTTGATGAAAATGAAAACACTCCTTTGAAAAGATATGTGCCCTCCTATTATTGCAACATTATTTACAATAGTGAAAACAGAGGGAACTCAAGTGTCCATCAAGTGATTACTGGATAAGGAAGTTGTGATATAAACACAATGATATTACTCAGCCACAAAAAAAAAAAAAAGAAAAAAATGAGATCTTGCCATTTGGGACAATATGGATGGACTAGAAAGTATTAAGCGAAGTGAAATAATTCAGAGAAAGACAAATACCATATGATTTCACTTACATGTGGAATCTAAGAAAACTAGAAGAAATGAATAAACAATAAAAGCAGAAACAAGCCTTTAGATGTGGAGACAAACTGGTGGGTGCCAGAGCGGGGGGAGACCGGCAGAATGTCTGAGCAGAGTGGAAGGTACAGGCTTTTGGTTATGGAACGAATGAGACGGGGATGAGAGGAATAAAACAATGGTGCTGTCATAGTGTTACATGGTGCCAGATGGTAGCTACACTTGTGGGTGGGCAAGCCTAAGGTAGAACTGTCCAGTCACTATGTTGCACACCAAAACAGCTTTGTGTGTCAACTATACTTCAGTTAAAAAAAAGAGAAAAACTAAAAAAATTACAACATAATAATAAACACACCAAAGATAGCTAAATTTTGAGGAGAGCTAAAGTAATGCACAAATACACGAAACTAGAGAGTGAATAGCCAGGGTCTGAATCCAGGTCTCTCTGACGCCTAAACCCAGTGACTTTTAGCAACATGCTATCTCCCTTGATGGACTTGTACTCCTACACAAAAATGTGTGAGAAAATTCATAATCTCACCCTTTCTCTCCTTTTTCTATCACCACAGCAATTTCTTACTTTCTGGGGTCAGCCATAGGCACCTGAGACGAAGGGCTCCTCCCAGCTTCTCTCAATCCTGCTGCCAATGGTACATCAGATGGCAACCAAATCGTGTATTTCCATGTGAGGCATTTTTAAGTTTAACCCTATAAACTTACAATGTATGAGGCTCAAAACTGAAAATGGGAAAGTAGGTCCAATTTGCCCACAATTGTGAATATGTGCTTGATGGGTAAATTTACAGTTTATTCGGGTATGCTATCTGGTGTTTTCCAAGTCTCAAAGAATATGCTTCCTTGGAGATGCTGACATTTGTAATATGCATTCCCAATTTCTTCAACTTCCATACACAATTTTGAAAAATATATGCTTCGGTGATTTTTTTTTTTTTAGGATTTTATTTATTTGTCAGAGAGCAGAAGCAGGGGAGTGGCAGGCAGCAGGAGAAGCAGGCTTCCTGCTGACCAAGGAGCCCAACACGGGACTTGATCCCAGGATGCTGGGATTATGACCTGAGATGAAGGCAGATGTTTAACTGAGCCTTTAGTGAAGATCCCTTCACTGAATATTTTTTAGGTCTGTTCTGCTTATGTCTCTTTGACTGGATTAAAAATCTACTTCAAACACTACTTTCTTTTTTTTTTTTTTTAATTTATGTTAGTCACCATACAGTATGTCATCAGTTTTTGATACAGTGTTCCATGATTCATTATTTGCATGTTAACACCCAGTGCTCCATGCAATACATGCCCTCCTTAATACCCATCACTGGGCTCACCCATTCCCTCATCCCCCTCCCTTCTGGAACCCTCAGTTTGTTTCCTGGAGTCCATAGTCTCTCATGGTTCCTTTCCCCCGCTGCCCCCCCCTCCCTTATTTTTCCCTTCCTTCTCCTAATGTCCTCCATGCTATTCCTCACGTTCCACATATAAGTGAAACCTATGATAATTGCATTTCTCTGCTTGACTTCTTTCTGCTTACAAGTCATTTACAAAGCATTCATGTTTCCCTAAAGATTCATTAAATTGATTTTATTTTTAAAAATAATTTCTTAACGAAAAAATCTTCTGTGTACAAAATCATCCTATATCTACACTAGTACTTAGCTTTAACCCTTTCCTTAAATGTATGACTTAATGGGTGATTTCACTGTTACACTTCTTTGTTTTTAAAACCTGTTGATTAATACTTAATACAAAAGCTGCATCTCTGGATTCATTCATAATACCTTAGTTGTTGCTTAGCAACTCACTCAATTCTTTCTTGGCTTTAGGAGGCTGCACATGTGGAAGGAGAGGATGAAGCCATGGGATGATCTTAAATAAATAAATGGCTTTCAGTTTTCCAAATATCAAGTGATAATAAAACAGCATGGGTCTTTTAGTCCCCTGCCCACTGTGGATCTGTCATGAAGCCACAGTGTTCCTACAATTTAATAATGATATATGTGTTTCCTAGCAGAGTGTCCTTGATTTTATTCTAGTTATGTGTTCTGTTTTGTTTTCCTCTTGTAAGATACTTTACATTATGTTTAGAAGGTTCTTAATAAAGTTTCAACAATTTTAATTGCTGTTACCTTTTGGAGGTATGTCCTAACATTGAAAGGGAGGAGAGAATGATGGGACACACACTGACTATCCTTGCAAAGCAAACATGTCATCAGTGACTTTTCTAAAACAGAAAAAAAAAAGATCACAGAACTTTTATTTGCAGATCCTTGTTTTCATTGGATATTCTAACCATTAGACAAAAAGCTCTACAAAAACAGGTCTTAGTTATTGGTATCAGTACGGTGAGGATCACAGTGCATTTCTGAGAAGAATGCTTATTAGTGGAAGTTTTTGGAAACTTAAATGAATGAATTAAAGGCTTCAGAGAAGAGAAGCTTAGAATGGGTAAGAAAGAATACAGAAACAGTTCAGGTCATTCGATAAGAATGAAATGAGAAAATTTCTAAACATCATGAGCTTTATATGAATAACCAAACTGGAACTGTACTTTTATCCCAGTAGCTTGCTAAGTTTCTAAAAGGTCTAACCTGAAATGTGAAAAGTGAGATGTAAAGATGTAATGATCTTCACTGGGTTTCTTAATTTTAAAACGATACTAAGAACCTTGTGGGTATAAAGATAGGATTCTCTGAAGATTCCTTAGACTGACAGCAATATAAAAAAAATCAGCAAAGAACAGTGGACAGACAGGTTTGCATAAATTTCAGGAATAAGAATATTAATTAGGAGCTAACTACAGTAACAATGCTTAGGGTCTGCTCTGGATTTCTTTTCAGTCAGAGAAACGCATACACAAATACATACCCCGATACATGTGACTGAGATGTACTTGATAATATAGGTCTATATTGAAAAAAGAGCAATTACTCCTTCTTTTAACAATAAAAATAGAATTTCTGTTCTTCCATGTGCCTGGGAGATCTAAAACAATTCACCTCTCCTTCAAGAGGTTCAGTTTCCTCTTATGAAGATGAAAGTCATAACTACCTACTTGACTGAAGGGCTAACATGTGGTATAAAGCAGAAGCTTTCAAACCAATTTGAGATTCACAGTGAGACCCATATTTTATATTGAGGTCCAGTACATACACACATAGGCACATGTCAAAACAGCAGATCCTGGAGACTGTATCTACCTTTCTATGTGTAATACACCCTACTACTTTCTTCTTTTTAAGATTTTTATTTATTTGAAAGAGATAGCGAGAGAACATGAGCAGATGGTGGAGGGAGCGGAGTTACAGAAGCAAGATCTTGTGATGTGAGATGTTTCTACATGAGAGCACTTTTGCACTTGCATCCAATGAATGAAATGAAATTATTTGTTCATTGCACCCTCACTTTGTTGAATTCATTAAGGAACTCAGTAATCAGATAAAATGAGAAAGGAAAAATGATAATTTCCAACCCATTCTTTTGATCTTAATGGTAACTGATGATTAAATGGTAGCATGCCACCATTCTTGTTTCTCTGGGAATTTAAATAGATTGCCAGGAATAAGGTATTTTTTTAATCATAAGTGATATAAGCATTATTCTGTACTTTATAAAATTATAGCTTTGGGGTTATTGGTTAGCTATCTAAATATACTGCATAATTTTCTGTAACATTATAGTTTTTTAAAAATTTTCTCCAATATCACATGGAAAATATTTTTCTTTGTCCTTCACATGTACCTGAAGATGAAATAAGATTTGCTATTAAAACGTACTTCATGTGCTTGAAATAAGTAATGCCATTTCATGGAGTTATATACTTCTAATGCTTTTTCTGCTTTCTGATTTACTTCCATGTCAGTAAAGGATCCTGAAACACACAGTAGGAAAAAGGAAAGGAAAGGAGTGGCTCTCTCATGCATACTACTCACTTTTGTACTCCTTAAATAGCTGGACTATAGCTCATGAGCCTTCATACTCAGATGGTTTTGATCTGGAACTTCGTAAGTTGAAAACATTTCATTCAGTGAAGTTTGTTTCTCCCTAATTCTCTTTCATTAGTTTTTTTTTTTTTTTTAAGAATATACATGTGTATGTATACTTGGATGAAGGAAACAAATGCATTATAAAATTAAGACAAACTATAAAATTAAAAGGAAAGTACGTCTACTCCCACTTGCTTAGAACAGAAGATCACATTAAAAGTCCACACTGTGAATCCCCACCTTTGTGTCGGAAGGATGGAAGACTAAGGTTTACCTACAACATCTTCGACACTGTCTCCCCACCAGCACGGCTTTTGTTCTCCCTGGATGAGAACTGAATACAAATGCGTTTCTAAGAGTTGAAACAATGTGGACTCCTTAGTAAGCCAGAAGAGCCCAGAGCTCTGATTTTGAAAATCTAAAGTCAAGGTCTACCATCCTCAGACTGAGTCGAGAACGGAAGGGGGTGAGCAGGGCCCACTCACAGAGCACAGACACTGTGCAGGGAGCTGGTCTGGACATGAACCTCACTTTGACAGAGCTGCTGTGGGGAAGGATGATGACAGAGTGAAGGGCCATGTTCCTCCCTGAAAATCATTTCTTTGGCTGCACATCACTAACCCCTGTTGGACACCTGTACTCTGCAGCTACTCTTCTCCTTCCTTTTCATCTCTTTGCATACATATCTAGCTTAAACTCTTTTATTTTTCATTGTCCTAAAGTAAAACAGAAATGGGGAGGTAGGTAAGTAGACATGAGGAAGTGCATGGAAACTTGAGCTGTTCATTTCACAGTTTCGAGTTTAAAAGCTTTGCTGTGATAAAAGATCATTGTCTGGGCCTTATGTTAAACACACATATAATTATGGTTTTTTTGTGGAGTCCAAATGCCTGATGAATCAGAAAGTGTGGTGTTACCACAAGCTGGCAGAAGCACAGTTAGGGGCCCTCTGACAAAGTTATTTGTTCAAAATGTTGCTTATAAATTTTTACCATGAAACGTTAGTGCAGGGGCGCCTGGGTGGCTCAGTGGGTTAAGTCTCTGCCTTCAGTTCAGGTCATGGTCCCAGGGTCCTGGGATCGAGCCCCTGCATCAGGCTCTCTGCTCAGCAGGGAGCCTGCTTCCCCCCTCTCTCTCTGCTTGCCTCTCTGCCTACTTGTGATTTCTGTCAAGTAAATAAATAAAATCTTAAAAAAAAAAAAAAGTTAGTGCATTAGACCAGAGTGACCAAACCACACATTGGCATAGACATAAGTACTGAGGAAGAACTGGCTTTTTGTTGTTAAAATTTTTCCCCCATCAGAATTTAGGAGATAGCAGCACTGGCAAGGAAGAGGATGTGAATTTTTTGAATTTTTTTTCTTCTTCTTCAAGACTTGGTTTCACTAGGCTTTTCTCTGTGAAACTATTCCTAATAGTATGCTCCTATACGTAGGGCCATAAATTTCCCTGTACCTTCCCAATTATCTAGAATATCTTAAATGCAAAACCAGTATTTGCTAAATCAACGAATCAGTAAGTAAATGAAAGAGGAAAGATGTCAACAAGAAAATAAAATTTATCAGATCAGGTAGGTATTCCTGTTAATTTGATTTTGTTGAATATTGTCAATACAGACATTTTGTTTTGACCCTAAATACCCAGGGATAGACTCAAAAGCTGTTTACATTTGAATGGACTAATAATTGTGTGCTCTGTTTTGTTTGTGTAAACTTGACCTTAGTTCTCAAGTTTCACATTCCCTGTCATTACGTTAGGTTTCAGCTCACCAGGAGTCTTAAGATTTAGCTATAAGAAAGAAGGAAAAGAAAAGAAAGGAAGCAAACAAACAGAAAACCTTTAACTTAGAGCTTTTTAAAAATAATCCTTTCTCTAGGAAATTGCACAACATATCCAAAAATCCAACATTCCTTTTGTTTCAGAAAAAATGAGTAAGTACTTATGCAAAGAACTAGATGTGACTAGATGGTAAGTGGGTTTGGATAGTTTTCTCCATGTTAACAATTACTTGTGAATCTATCTTTTCTGAATATTTATCAGGGAAGATAATAGATGCATATAGATAATAGATGCATATAGAAGATGCGTATCTTCCCTGATAGATATCAGGGAAGATAATAGATGCTTATAAATGCATATAGATAATATAACACAAATTGTGGGTTCAGTCCATGGTTATCCATGGAGGGATATACAAGTCAACCTGAGACCTTCTCCTCTAGGACCAAGTTTGGCGCCAGCTCTCCCAGCAAGGATCCCAACAAGTTCTGTGTTAGAGCTGTCATGGTTACTGTTTCCCCAGGGTTCACAAAGAGATAATGGCTTAGCCTATTGGAGGGTGTATAATGAGCTCAATATAAAGTGCATTATTTAATAAGAATTTTTTAGGAAATGTATCATGATTGCATGCAGAGAACTAAAAATACATGAATAGAAAAAATGAGCAGCATGATGAAAAGAAATAATGATAGGTTCTTTGGAAAGAGATAAGAATTCATTTCTAGAGATATCTAGCATGGGAAGAAATTAACTGTCTTAAAATTATGTCAAAATAGGTCTTTAAATTTCAGTGTTTATTAGAATCAGAAAGTGCCAATAATAAAGACTACGATTCTGTAGCTTATTTTGAAATTATTATTAAGGTGAAATGTTCTTATTATAAAAAGTATTATAAACATTTGCAATATTGTGACCATTGGCAAAGACATAACAGAATCATTCTGTTGACACTTGGAATATGTAGCTTCTAAATGCCCTTTCTTTTTGTAAAAGGATTTGTTCACACATTAATTTGGTTAACTACATTAAACTGTATAATTGCTATTATACTCTCAAATCAGTTCTAATTATTCCAGTATTGATTATTAGTAGAAAATTTTCCTTTGTTCTCCTTTTTTTACTATACCCTCTGCCACTCCCAAAACAACTTTTAAAACAAGAGCCATCCCAAAACATAATGAGGCATTATTCTCAAAGTCTCTTACATCTAGTTCTACTTGTATGACTTTGCTGAAGCAAATCTCTGAGAAAACTCACTAATGAGACAATTTAATGAATTCTTTTCAATCCCCATACTTCATGTCCTTTCTGCAGCACAGGAGCTGCTTGAGGCAGTAGAGTAAGAAAACCCTGTGTGTAGATGCCTTTTCTTTTAGCTTCTGTGATGCTGTGTTCCCTTCTGTCTACTTCATGACTCTCCTTTCTCACCCATCCTTTCTATCAAATTATACTAGAATTTGCCATCAATATTACCTTTGTTTGTAGTTGCTCACATGGGTATCACATCTTTCAATCTCCCACAGTTATGAGGATGAGTCTAAAATTCTTTTCTTTATGCCTCATCATTCTTTTCAATCTTGAGAAAATTATTTCCTCTTTACCTCAAAAATCTACATGCTAAAAATTCAGTATTTTTTTTTTCAATTCTGTGTCCGTTTTCTCATCCACCCACTTCTAAGCCCACTTCTCTTCCCCGTCTGATACTACCATCATCTATGACATCTCCCTGAGTCAAGCTTGAAGTCAGTGTTGACTTTGCTGCTTAGCTCATGTGTCAGATTCAACCACTTGCAAGTCCTACTGAATTTATAAATTCACAAAGAACATTTATTCAGCACCCACTATATGACATAGATGATTTTTATCACTTTGCATTTATTGTGATTTAAATCCTAAATTGGGTGACTGGACATTGGGGAGGGTTATGGGCTACGGTGAGTGCTGTGAATTGTGTAAGACTGATGATTCACAGACCTGTACCCCTGAAACAAATAATACATTATATGTTAATTTTAAAAATCCTCAAAACTTGACAGTGAAGGGGTATTACTGTCTGCGTGGTAAAAATTTGGAAATAGGGTTCAATATGTGTAAGTAACTTTGCTAAACAAGTCAGAACCTGGGCAGACCTGGGCTTCAAACCCAGTTTTTTTTTTTCTACAATAATGTCTAGTGTTTATCACTTTTATTTCCAAAATGTCTCACATTCCTCTTCTCCCCCACAATCCTCTTAAATCTACATGACACTTCCTCTTGCTTGCACTCTGACTCTTACTTACTCATTGCTTCCATTTTTCCTAAATGACATCTTTATGATAGGACTCTTCAAAAACTATTCTCCATTGTTTACAAATTATGTACAGACTCTTTTGATGGGTTATTCAGTTAGAGTTCTTTGCTTGTATTCAGCAGAAACTGATTCTGATTAAGTTATGTGAAACAAAATGAAAACAAAACTTCATAAACACACCCTGCACACACACAGGAAGTTTATTAGCAGGATACTGAGGAGCTCACTAAGGTAAAAGAGAAGCAGGGTCTTGGGGAGAACAACAGAGTGGGCAGATTCATGGTGCGACTCATGAATCTGTGTGAAGGTGCTGACTCATCACCTGACTCATCTTCATGTGTCTCCTTGATCAAAACTCAAATTTCCAAGTGACAGATGGACTGGCCTATATTGGGTATAGGTTTACCTCTTGGTGGGTGGTAGGGGAGGAGGAAGGGTAATATTGATAATACCAATCATCGTAACTGGACTACAAGGTAAGAAGAATGGAGCATCCCTAATGACAAGTACTGTTATTTCTTAAGGAAGGGAGCAGAGGCATCCATAGGCATAAAAGACAAGTCTCCATATGCAGGGCATACGGGTGCTTCAACTGAGCCATACCTTCGTTCGGTATCATTACCAACCCTTAAATTCTCACCATTCTCCTTAGAGAATGCTACTAGCTTTTCAGGCCTCTGTTTTCTGGATATTTGCTTCTCCCATGTCTTTATCAAAAGCCTTCCTATCCTTATAGGTTCTGCTCAAATGATACCTTGTTGTGACCATGATCTCTACCAAGTAATTTCTTCCTCTTTTTCTTTTTCGCATTTCCTTTTGCTCATCTTCAACAGTATTTTTCAAAGTCTGCCTTGTATTTTTTGTAACTGAAATGTAAGTGCTTTGATGGCATATATCATGTCTTACTCATCTCAGCATCCCCTCCAATGTTGCATGTGAGTTCCTATAAGTTGCAGTGATTAATAAATATAGGTATAATAAGTTTTTGTATATCATTTTTCTTACTGTTGGATCAAAGGGCTGGATTAAATCTAATGCAGTTATGTCATTTACTTCCAATGTTACGGTAATATCCTTGATGGGAAATTACACATGCATTAAAATTATTAATTTATAGTAGGTATTGTATATTATAGGTATAGTATAATTAGTAGGTAATGAATAAATGTGCTGATTCAACCTGATTTAAAAAGTTTTATAGTAATCAAACAGATTATTTAAAAGGATAAAGTTACTAAAGGAGTGGGGGAGAAAAACCATCCAGTAATCCCTAGACATTTGTAAAACCATTAATCCTCAGAACACAGTTATGAGATGGGCACTATTATTTTATACATGAGGAAAATGAAGCTCGGATGGGGTTAATTTCTTAAAGGAAACAAAAGATATGAGTTGTCATATATTAAAGACTGCTTTTTCCATTAATTAATCCAAAGTAATGAATATATATTTTTTAAAAAATCAGATAACCCAATGGACTTCATCATAACAATGGGCAGTATTCTCCCATCCAAGTACTAACCAGGCCCAACAATGGGCAGTATTCTGCCCTAACCCTCATTATCCCAGATGCAGCCACCTGTAATCATTTTTTTAAAAGAATTATTTACTTGAGAGAGAGAGAGTATGCACTTGAGGGGGGGGAGGGGCAGAGGGAGAGAGAGAGAAAAGTCTTAAGCCGACTCCTCACTGAGTGCAGACCTGATGTCTTACAGCCTCAGTCTCACAACCCTGAGATTACCACCTGAGCTGAAACCCAAGAGTCAGATGTTTAACCAACTGTACCACCCAGGCATCCCTACAGTCAATTATTTTTGGTTTTTCTGGTGGTTAACTACATTTCTCTTTATAATATACATATGCTATACTCTCTTGATGGATTTTAAGCAATAGACAGTAATTCCTTTTCAAAGAACATTTATAAAAGCCTAAGAATAAATTACAGAATATTGTAAAAGAAGGAGAAGACAAATCCATTTTGCAAATAACCCAACAGAAAAAGCAGTTCTTAGAAGAGGAAATACAGTTGTCCACTGAACACAGAAACTCTTCTAATCACAACTGGTAATACAAGAAATACAAAATCTATTAGCAAGATTCCATTTTTTTAAAACAATATCTTATTTATTTATTTGAGAGACAGAGAGAGCATGAGAGAGAAGGTCAGAGGGAGAAGCAGACTCCCCACAGAGCTGGGAGCCCGATGCAGGACTCGATCCCGGGACTCCAGGATCATGACCTGAGCCAAAGGCAGTTGCTAAACCAACTGAGCCACCCAGGCGCCCGCAAGATTCCATTTTTGACCATAGACTAGTAACAGGCAAAGCTTATAATAATATTAGGATGCGGGGAACTGGAGACATGCAGTGTTGGAAAGAAATGTAAATTAGCACAGCCACTTGGAAGGGCAATGTGGTACCATCTACTGAAACAAAACCTCTGCACACGCCACTCGGCTGTCAGCGTTCCAGTGCCTGCAAGCACCTTCACATGTTAACATGGAGAAGTGTATGAGGCTGTCTACTGCAGCGTTACTTCTATTAGGGAATTCGGAAACAACGTCAATACGCATAGAGTTGCCTGTTTATATCCTTTGCTCTTATTTGGCTAGTAGCATTATTTTATTGACTTTTAGGAGCTCTGAATAAATTTTGGGTATTAACGCACTGCTTCATAAATGTCACGGACATTTTCAGCTAAGTTCTCACTAGCTTTTCTATACTCTTTCTCCTTTCAAAATTTTAACTTGATTCTAGTTTAGTTGATGAATTTTGGCATTTTTTTTTTTAAGATTTACTTATCTTTGTTATGTATTTAGAGAGAGCACGCACACACAAGAAGGGTGAGGGGCAGAGGGAGAGACAGAATACTCAAGCAGACTCTGCTCTCAGTGCAGAGCCAGACACGGGTTTGATCTCATGACCCTGAGATCATGACCTGAGCTGAAACTAAGAGTCAGATGCTCAACGGACTGAGTCACCCATGTGCTCCTGGCATTTGTCTGATTTATGTATCACTTTTGGAACTGCTTTTCTTACCTTAAAGCCTATATTTTTTCCTGTTACCTTTATGGTTTTAATTCTTTAATCTCCCTGGAATTCTTGTCTTCATGATCTTTTGTTATGAAAGAAAGGAGCTCTGTTTACAGTTGTCTCTTACCTCCCAATAATTTCTTGAAAGCAAGTATTAATTAATATAACCTTTAAGCCACAATTTCCTTGAAAGATTTTATTGTTCTGGGTCTATAGACAGCATTACTTTCTTTCTTGTAGAGAGAACAGAAGTAGACTTCGATGGACTGTTTGCTGTCAGCCTCTTTTGACCCTCTCCGGCTCCTTTGTCCCCTGCGCTCTCAGGGCTCAAATAGTTTAGGAGCTCCACTGGGTCTATTTTCTCTGTCAGCCTTCTGCACTTTCTAGGCTACAGTCTACTCTGTTCTGCTTTTTATTTTTCTCCTGCTGTGCCAAAATTAATGACCTGTCTTACTTCCTCTTTAATAATGATTTACAACAGGTACATTCCTTTAATATCATTGTAATACGTCCTATAGAGAGAAGGGAGATAAATGCATACATGTGACCCACTTTCTAAAAACGTATCTACCACAAACTGTTTAAAACTGTCACTGTATTGCCTCTAAAGGTCAAGTCGGTTTACCTGTGTTTTTACAGGAAAAAAAAATTTATAAAAGAAGAAATTTATTTATGCATTTCAATAAAAATCTTATAATTTCAACTATTTGAGCTCTCTTTGCTCCTTATTAACAAAGTGTGACTGTTTTCCTTAATTATATCACTATATATTTAATCAGGACTCAGCTAGACTCTTTGTTTTTCAAAGCTCTTTAAGCTCTTTATCTCTAATTTTTGATTCCTTAAAATTGACCCAAGCCATACCACTTCTAATGGTTACTCATATCACCAATGAAAAATAAACTCAGTTAATATAAAGGCTTCATAGAAATTATTCAGGCCTTATTTTCTGAATTTGTCTTTCTCATCTGTCTCAGATGCTTTCCTGCTACTCCCTTGGTCACTGCCTCACATGCTTCCCTGTAGACCCCTGCTGGGGGTGGTATACCTTGCTGACAGCTGGAACTCTATCACTGTCATCATGTGGGACATTGTTCCAACCTAAGGCATCTCAGCTGCCAACTACTTTTCTATTGTCATTCTCTACCAACTCTCATTGTTGTGATCAAGGGCACGAGTGACACCCTGATTAGCAGAAACGGACTAAAGAGGAATCATAGTCTGACACAAACTGCAGCTACCTAGCTTTTGGCCAATTTCAAAGCAGTTTACAGTCACGTAAAACAACATGAATATCAGTGAATGACTCCTACAAAGCTCATTGTATCATCTTACAGACTTTTACTTTCCCTTCAAAGAATGGGTGCCAGGGTGCTCTTTGGTTTACACATACAGGAATGTATGTATAGGAGTCTGGAATGAAAGGAGAGGGTAGGAGATTACACCAAAATGAGAAGCTGAAAGCATAAAGACCTAACTGATCCACACCATTAGCTAGCTTGGAGCTGTTCCTGGGTCCAACTTCAGCACTGACATCAACAATAAAATGGAAAGAAGAGAGAGAATCTGTAGTAGGGAGGACATAGAATGTAAAGAAATTCTGCCTTCTCAAGTCAAGTTGTGGGTAAGGGATGCCCACTCCAGCAGTATCCCCTTTCTATTTGTGTCTTTTTAAATGTTTCAACAATTTTTCTCCCTCGTTCCTCAGGAACTGGATCCCACTGGTAATTTCCTCATTTCTCTTGTCCCAGGGAAAAGTGAAATAAACACCTTCACTTTAGTGTTGGTAATTATTTTACTTAAGGCAAGAAACACTCTAACTTTAAAAGATACATGTTTTGGTAGAATAAAATAGAGACCCAGAGAGAAGCCCACACATATATGGTAAAATGACATGCCAAGTCCATCAAGGGGAAAAGATAGAATTTTCAACAAATGGTATTGATAAAACTGGGTATTAACATATAAACAAATGAAAGTGCATGCTTACTTTACACCATGTATAAAAGCTACCTCAATATGGATCAGACATCAAAATGTAAGAGCTAGAACTGGAGCTCTAGAAGAAAACATTAGGGGAAAAGCTTTATAGTATTGGATTTGGCAATGATTTTTTTTGATGGGACAAGAAAAAACACAGGCAATAAAAGGAAAAGTAAAAATAGATAAATTGGACTTCATCAAGGTTAAAAACATTTTTTGCATGAAAGGAAACTATTTAGAAAGTAAAAAGTTAACTCACAAAATGGGAGAGAATATTTACAGATTATATTCTGATAAGGGATTAATATCCAAAATATAAGTAAGTTGTACAACTCAACAACAAAAAGCAAATAACCCAATTGAAAAAAAAAATAGGTTAAAGACTTGAATAGGCCTTTCTCTAAAGAAGATACACAAAACGCCAATAATGACATGAAACGATGCTCAACATCACTAATCATTACAGATTATCAAAGTCATAAGGAGATATTACTGCATTAGGATGGCCATAATGAAAAAAAGAAAGAAAGAAAGTAAGTACTGGTGAAGATGTGGATAAATTGGAAACTTTGTGCATTGCTGGTGCGAATATAAGATGGTGAAGCTTCTGTGGGAAACACTATGACAATTGCTCAAAAATTTAAAGACAGAATTACCACATGATCCAGCAATTCCACTTATGTTACTCAAAAGAAGTGAAAGCAGGGACTCAGATATTTGTACACACGAATTCATGGCAGCATTATACACAATAGTCAAAAGGTAAAGGTAATCCAAGTGTGTACTAATGATTATTGCATGTACTGTGAATGTATCTAATGTATGTATTTAATGTATGCAATGTACTTAATGAATGTGTTTTATGTTATGCATAATTTGCCATGATAAAAATGTATATGTGGAATAAAACACAAACTTTTGAAATGACACAGAATTACATTTTAACATGGACAATGGAAAGACAATAATGCTTAGTTCACCAAAAGCAATTTAGTAATGAGTTACAAGAAAGGACCATTGGTGACATCTCATACAATCATTCAAAAATATTTATGTATACCCATTACATTCCAGGGACAGTATCAAAGGCAAATCAGATAGTGTCTCTGTTCTGACTTGTAATCAAGGAGGAGAAAAAATATTAATCAAATAATGACAAAAAATCAATTTATGAATATATAAAAGGCCAAGTATTTGTATTGTACAAGCATTAAAGTCTTTATTTTTCTTCAAAATTTCCTTTCAAAGCCGCTTTCTTTATATTCTTCCCTAATGCTGGTTGTAATCTCTGACAGGATTCAGAGGATTTTTTAGTCACACTGCATGAATAAATATATAACCATTGTTTAGATAATAATAACTCCAGTCTAATCTATCATTTTTTTTAATCATACCATTTAAATATTCTCTCAGACCTTATTATCCTCAGAGGCCTACAGAGAGTAATAGAGATATTATAGATTTCTTCTTTCTTGCTTTGCCTCCTCTCCAACTAGACAACTGCACTTTGGGAATTGCTAGCATGGGGGCTCAGTTAAAGGAAATATACATAGAAAGAAAGTGCAAAAAAGAAAAAAAAGGTCATATTTAGCCGATAAATTTTAATCTAGACACAGAACCTTTGGATTATGACAGATTATTTATGTGTTCCTTAGAGATCCTTCTGCTAGGGTCTTCCAACTAGTATTATCTGTATTGGTAGATCCTCATTAGGCTGGTCTAAATCTCTATTCTTTCCCAAATTCTCCCTCTCACCAACTTCTTGCATCTGGTGGTACTTCAAGGTACTTTCTCCTGAGGTCAACCCTCCTCTACGGGAACATTCTTCTGTGCTCTATCATTTGTGAGAGTGCAACCTAATCCTACTGCAGTCTTCCCTTTGGCTTTTACCTGTGTGTGTTTCTCATTCTCTGTCTCTCTCCACTCTGGCCAAGGTATAGATTCTCAGGAATCCACTTACATCCACATGTTGTTGAAAACCTAAGCACATGGACAACTTTTTCCAAATAAATAAACAAGTCCAAATAATCCCCACATTGACTTTTTCTGTTATATCTTACAGGTGGATGATGTTTTAATGCTGGTAGAGGTAGCTTGGTATTATCCTTCTTGAAAGTGTAATTTTTTTTTGAAGATTTTATTATTTATCTTCAGACTTCATTCATCTGATACCTGAAAAAAATTTTAAATATTTTATTTATTTATTTGACAGATAGAGATCACAAGTAGGCAGAGAGGCAGGCAGAGAGAGAGAGGAGGAAGCAGGCTCCCCTCTGAGCAGAAAGCCTGAGGTAGGGCTTGATCCCAGGACCCTGGGATCATGACCTGAGCTGAAGGCAGAGGCTTTAACCCACTGAGCCACCCAGGTACCCCCTTTCTTTAGAGTTTTATATAAGTGGATTTATTAGTCTGCAAGTATATATGGATCCATATATGAATATATATTAATCCCCTTCAGATCTACATTTGTATCTTTTTGGTAAATACTCAGTAATGCAATTGCTGGGATGGAGGGTAGTTCTATTCTCAACTTTCTGAGAAATCTCCATACTGTTTTCCACAGTGGCTCACCAGCTTGCATTCTCACCAACAGTGTAGGAGGGTTCCCCTTTCTCCACATCCTCACCAACATCTGCCATGTCCTGACTCCTGACTTGTTAATTTTAGCCATTCCGACTGGTGTGAGGTGGTATCTCATTGTGGTTTTGATTTGTATTTGCTGGATTCCAAGTGGTATTGGAGCATTTTTTTCACGTGTCTGTTGGCCTTTTGTATCTCTTCTTTGGAGAAATGTCTATTCATGTCTTCTGCTCATTCCTTGATTGGATTACTTGTTCTTTGTATGTGGAGTTTGATAAGTTCTTGATAGATTTTGGATACTAGCCTTTTATCTAATAAGACATTTGCAAATATCTTCTCCCTTTCTCAGACAGCTGACTTCTGACTTTGTTTTTACATAATGGAAAGACAAAAAGCTGGGTGTCTTCTCTCCTTATAAGGGCACCAGCCCTATGAGTCTGGGGCTCCACCTTTAAGATCTCATTTAATCTTTTACTTCCTCATTGGCCCTATCTCCAAATATAGGCACATTGGAAGTTAGGACTTCAACATAGGAATTTTGTAGGGGACACAAATACTTGATTTACAATAGTAGGTAACCTTATATTCCCATTTACCTGGGATAATCCCAGTTTACATCTATCATTAAAGCTTAATTTTTTTTTAAGATTTTATTTATTTATTTGACAGACAGAGATCACGAGTAGTCAGAGAGGCAGGCAGAGAGAGAGAGAGAGAGGAGGAAGCAAGATCCCTGCCCAGCAGAGAGCCCGATGCAGGGCTCGATCACAGGACCCTGGGATCATGTCCTGAGCTGCAGGCAGAGGCTTTAACCCACTGAGCCACCCAGGCGCCCCTTAAAGCTTAATTTTTAGCAGCATTACAGTTTATTGACAAAATTGTGCCAGTTTAGATGATAAATAATAGCATCATCTTATATAAATGTTCTAGCACTTTCATTTACATTATTCATTTATATTATATATTTATATTATTCAGTCATGAGACTGTGACAATATGGATGGACCTTGAGGATATTATGCTGAGTGAAAAAGTCAGACAGACAAAGACATACAATGTATGTTCTCACCTATTTCTGAAATCTAAAAAAATCCCAACTCATAGAAATAGAGTACAGTGGTGTTGCCAGGGGCTGAAAGGTAGGGAAATTAAAGGGATGTTAATCAAAGAGTGCAATCTTCCAGTTATAAGATGAATAAGGCCAAAGTGTCTAATATACAGCATGGTGTATATAATTAACAATACTGTATTTTAAAACTGAAAGTTGTTAAGAGAGTAGATTTTAAACATTATCACCACACACACATACACAAGGTAATTATGAGAGGGGGATGTTAACCAATCTTATTGTAATATTTTATAATATATATGTCTATCAAATCATCACATTATACACCTTAAAGTTACATGCATTATATGCCAATATTATCTCAATAAACTTGGAAAAAATTACTTGAAGAGGATGCTGTCGAAATACTGTAATGATTCTCCTCCTTATAACCTTAAAAGAAACTTCAGCACCTTGGACAGTCTCAGGATAAATCACATCCTAACCTATTTTTTAACCTAGACTGCAGAGGAAATCAAGCACTCTATTAAGATAAACATTTAACTGAATTTTTTTAATTTCATGGAATCACTTGAGTTTTCTAGATTATCAAACTATTATATATATATATATATATGTATATATATGTATATATATATATATTTAAGATTTTATTTACATGTTTGACTGGGGGGGTGAGGAGGAGCTGCACAACCAGGCAACCAGGGGGACTTGCAGGGGCAGAGGGAGAAGCAGGCTCCCCACTGAGCAGGGAGCCCAGTGTGGGTCCTGGGATCATGACCTGATCTGAAGGCAGATGCTTAACTGACTGAGCCACCTAGGTGCCCCAAATTGTCTTTTGTATTTACCACACTGATTAGAAAATTTTACATTTTTTGTTAAAATATTTTAAACATTCTATTTCCTAAACAAAAAGATAATGCTAAAAGGACACTATTCAGATAACCATTACCGTAGGTGAATAAACAGCAAGGCTATCAAGCTATTTGTCCGATACCGCTAATAACTAGTAGCCATTTCTCCAAATTACAGGACCAGTGATTTAGAGGAAACAGTCTTTCAAATTCCTACTTATAAAGTGATGATTACTCTCATATATGTGGGAATTTCTTATTTCAGGTTAATTTTAGGGTCTCAGAGCATGGTGGAGAGAATATTGGTTTTGAGAGAAGACATAGTATTTAGGTTTAGGCACAGGACTGGACTAGTCCTTTAAAACTCTTTAATTCTCTGGCTCTCAGTCTCTCTGAAACTGTACAACTAAATGATCTGAGAAGTATAACTAGGAGATCCCAAAGTTCCAATAAATGTGTGATTCATCATAGAGAAGTCACATTCGGCTCTCTGGGCTTTCTTGTCACTGTGCTGTTCAGCATCTCCTCTAAAAGCAGGACCAGCTGCTCTGCCAACTAAAGGCTTTTCTCAGTTCTTGCAATCATAACAGCCAATCCTTGTGGGAGACAGTGGTGAGCTATGGATTCATTTCCCCTGTGACAAGAACAATATCATAAAAAGCTTTCTTGGAGCTTGGCATGCCTATTATAAGCAGTGGCAAGCATTTTAACCATGCTACTACTAGAGGTTTTCATTACCATAAGTGACATCTTACATCACTGGTGCCAGCATAGCTTGTCACGAACTACCACAGAGCCCTATCTGCCTCTCCCCAGATCTATCCTAGTAACACAGGCAATTTTGCTTTCTGATGAGGCTTATTGCAGGCTGCAGAAAACCACAGTGTCTTATTCCTGGTTACACAAATCACCTTCTCAATCAAAGCAGACAGATTCAGGTAATGATCAGAAGCATTCACTGACTCTTGATAGAGAGAAAACTTCCAATCTGATAAGCTGGGAATGTTAGAGTAGCATTACTAGCAACAACAACAACAAACAAACAAACATAAAAAAAAACACAAAAAAACTGAAACCAAAATAAAACAAACAAAAAAATCCAGATGTGCTAAAAATGTCCATAAATGTCCTGCACAGAGATTGATGTATTACTACTTTTAAATGCCCTTGTCCAAATAAACATTCTCAGGTCAAGGGCAAATAGTCATTATCTTTTAATACTCTTATTTTGAATTTATGTTACAAGTGTCAAGGACAAAATAAAGAGCATTGGCAAGAGAAGCTAAAAGATAATGTGTGGTATGGTGTACCTAAAAGAGTCTTGTACTTCAAGTCAGAAGATTCCATTTGTGATTCTCTGTGTTCCTCTTCTTGTCCGTGTGAACACAAACAAGCTACCTAACCCCCACAGCCCCCAATTTCCTAACTCATAATATTGGGTTGAAAGCACACTTTTCTGGGGTGCCTGGGTGACTCAGTGGGTTAAGCCTTTGCCTTTGGTTCGGGTCATGATCCCAGGGTTCTGGGATCGAGCCCCGCATCAGGTTCTCTGCTCAGCAGGAGCCTGCTTCCCCCTCTGCCTGCCTCTCTGCCTACTTGTGATCTCTGTCTGTCAGATAAATAAATAAAATCTAAAAAGAAAAAAGAAAACACACTTTTCTAAGATGCCTTCTGACCTAATAGTCCTTGATTTTAGTGATCAGAATGAGATAGTACCTTTTTTTTTTTTTAGAACTTCAAGGCTCACCCCATCCCCATACATACTTCCTTTGAACTTCACTATCTCTAACACACTCCAGATCTTATAGGTTAGCAAACTAAGACACATATATTTTAAGTATCTCCACATGATGTACATGTATAAGGACAATCTCCACCACTGAAGAACTCAAATTGCTATCTGCAGAGTTTAGGCAAACACAGAAATAAAATTTTTTGTGTGTTTTAGCTCATATTACTATAACCCCCAACTTTATATAGTGATGAATAGAGGCACCCCCACATTGAGAATATAAATTGCATCTTTTATTCACTTTTTAATTTTCCTATTACTTTATGCTCTTTTATAATGTAACTGGATATTTGCAGTCATTAAAATTATTATATAAATATAGATTTAGTAACACGAAAAGATGTTTGTGATCTATCAGTGTTAAAAAACAGTTACAAAAGAGTTTAGTAGGGACGACTGGGTGGCTCAGTTGGTTAAGCGGCTGCCTTTGGCTCAGGTCATGATCCCAGGGTCCTGGGATCGAGTCCCACATCGGGCTCCTTGCTTGGCAGGGAGCCTGCTTCTCCCTCTGCCTCTGCCTGCCTCTCTGTCTGCCTGTGCTTGCTCTCTCTCTCTCTAACTAGTAAATAAATAAAATCTTTAAAAAAAAAAGAGTTTAGTATAACCCCATTATATTTTTTGTGTACTTATATATGTTACAAATAATTATGTATGCATATGTAAATGTATGGGGAGGTATTCTGTGATTCTGTTAATTTTTTCACTTTTCCACTTTCACTGTAATTTGAACTTACTACAATGTACATGATTATTTTCATAAAAAATAAAACCACATGGATATAAAGAACAAACCTTTTAAATCAAAGTCCAAACTGATTCCAAATATACTTTTTCTAAACCTTAGTATATATTCAGACTTAGATATATGTATATAGATTCTAATTATTCTTTCCCACATTTGTGGTGCAATCTCACTTTTCATTTTAGGTAAGAATATTTTATACATGAACTGAGGTATATCTATATAAATAATGTGTTTTCATTTTCAAATTCAAGTGGCTAGTAGAAATTACTCTAAAAAAATCAAACTGAATGGTTGAATTTTGGCATTTACTTCTCATCTAACAATGTTTCCTAGCAGATGCCCAATGCATGATTTTGAAAGAGTAATAGGTTAGGGTTAGGTCATGATTTAATTACAGTAGATAATATAAAGATAAGGCATCTTTCACCTTCAGGGAACATAGAAAGTTAAGGGTAGAGATGAGAAAACTGAGATATAGCTTCAAATTGCTAAAAGTCTCTGAATACCTACCAGTTTTTTTCATCTTAAAGTAGTTTGATGATGATTCTTGGAGTGAAGAGTGACCTTTTTTCATAAACTTAACCTACATGAACCCTGCAAAGAGTCTGAAATGTTTTTATTATATTTTACTAAAAATAAGTTCATATATATTTTTTTAAAGAGTTTTTAAATTTATTTATTGGACAGGCAGAGATCACAAGGAGGCAGAGCAGCAGGCAGAGAGAGAGGAGGAAGCAGGCTCCCCGCTGAGCAGAGAGCCTGATGTGGGGCTCGATCCCAGGACCCTGGGATCATGACCTGAGCCGAAGGCAGAGGCTTTAACCCACTGAGCCACCCAGGCGCCCAAATAAGTTCATATTATATTATAAAATATTTTCTGTAAAATAGGTTTAAATGCATATACTTTAAAAAAAAGTAAAATAAATCCAGTAATCCTACCATCTGGAGGAAGTAATTGATAACATTTTGGTCTATATCATTTATATTCTTTTAGTCTTCTGTATGTTTGTGTTATACATATATTCTTTAAATCAAGGAATTATACTATACAGTCTGCTTTATAATGTATCTGTCTTACTTATGAAAATTGAGTGTCTTTGAATCTTGCTAAATGTTTTTCTTCTTTTTAAATACGTAATTATTTATTTTATGGGTGTGATTCATTTACTTAAACTCCTATGAATTTTCCTCCAAAGTTTGAAATGCTAACTTTTTTTTGTATCTATAACTGTAGTCTCAGGATGGATGATCAAGTTAAAGCCTTTGCTAAATTACAGAATGCTTCTAGATCCCATGTGCCTTAGTTCATTCAGGCTGCTCTAACAAAATATCACAGGCTGGGTGGCTTATAAACAACAAACATTTGTTTCTCACAGTTCTGGAAGCTGGGAGGTCTAGGATCAAGGCACTGGCAGATTCAAGTGTTGGATGAGGGTTTCCTCATTCATAGAAAGCTGTCTTTCTACTATGTCCTAACATGGTAGAAGAGAGAAGGGATTTCTCTGAAGCCTCTTTTATAATTGCACTACTACCTATGAAGGCTCTTCCTTAATGACCTAAGCAGCTCACAAAGGCCCCACCTCCTAATACCATTTCCATAAGGGTTATCAATTTTGAAAGGACACAAACATTTAGGCCATAGCGCCATGTACTGAAAATCTTCTAAATCCAAAGAAAAACAACAATGACAAAATAGTATACCTATCAAGGATTGTGATACCATTTTAACAGCAATGAAGGAAGTAGCTCTAAATACTTTGCCATCATATGCCCATCAAGATTGGACTGTTGTCCCCCTTACTAATAAGCTCAAGTCCCATTCGTACTTCAAGATGCTTCAGCCAAAATGGTAGATTCGGCTGTATTTTTTTTTTTATTTTATTTATTTGTCAAAGAGAGAGAGAACAGGAGCCAGCACAGGCAGACAGAGTGGCAGGCAGAGGCAGAGGGAGAAGCAGGCTCCCTGCCGAGCAAGGAGCCCGATGTGGGACTCGATCCCAGGATGCTGGGATCATGACCCAAGCCGAAGGCAGCCGCTTAACCAACTGAGCCACCCAGGCGTCCCTTGGCTGTATTTTTTTGCCATGTTCTCAGACTTGAAGTTTCTGTTGAACAACATCAAAAGCTGGAATGCTTCCCATGATTCAAGCTCCAAATTCTTTTTAAAAAATTAGAACTTTTCTCTAATTCTCTGAGATAATTTTATATTTCTTTATGGATCTTTCATGAGTTTTACACAATTAAAATATTACTAAAGGGCTTCTAAGCTAGTAACAGATTTCTGTGCAGACATCCTCAAAACTTTTTGATTTAAAATTTCTGAATCCAAAAACTTGCTTAGCAATAAACAGTCTTCAGTACCTTCTAGCCTTATTTTTTAAACACTATATTCTTAATAGTGTGACCAAGTTTCTAACTTTAAAAATATAACTCATATGCAAGGACACTGAAGTCTGATCACCGTATTTTCACTAATAAAAAAAAAAAAGGTTTTCTTCAATTGCTGACGAAAGCAAGTGAGTCAAATCTTTTATCATTTCCCCCTTTTTTTCATGCAGGTCTTTACTTCTAATCCTTTCTTGGGTGTAAGGAGCACAGACTCCAAGTAAGTCTGAAGCCAATGGCAGGTGCCCATGTATAAGATTCTGCTTTAAGCCTCCACCCTGGTCTTCCAATCTGCTGCATAATCTTCATTCATTCTCTAAAATAACCATCCTGCATTTGGAAAGACAACGGGTTACTGGCACTAAGCCACTGCACAGCTGTGGAGAGGATTAGCCATGACAGTATTAGAAGATGTGCCATCTCTAGAACCTCTTCACACCTACAGATTCATCTGTCATGAGGCAATTCATTGGGAAGGAAAGGGGTGGGCAGAAAGAGGGAGCCGGTTGCACCTGACTTTGACATATGATTATTTATTTACACTTTAAAGTAGCTTAGAAGCCATTTTTTTTTTCCTCTCTCCCTCTTACAAACCTCAACTGAGTCAGGAGCCTGGGCAATTTGAATTGTCAGGTCTGACTGCCCATCTTGACCTCCTTGCTTCAGTAGCAGCACCTTTTTAAACCCACTGAGTGTGAGTTGAAAGAAAAATGCCTTAAACGGACTAGATTCCTACAGTCAAAGCAAAGCCGAGAAGGGAAGCAATTATCCAGACCATTTAGGGAAAGACAGGCAAGGATTCCTGGACATGTCGGCCAAATAGAAAATTAACGCATGAAAAATGGAAAGCACCAATTCTCATCCCAGTTCAGCTGCTGCTTTGCAGAAGGCCATACAAATGATATCCCTGGGTATAAATGGCAAAGAGCTAGAAAGTAACTAAATGCCACTCATTTATCCTGCTCAATTCAGACTTACCAGTCTCAAACTTCTTGCCCCAGTCAACTCCCAGCCTCTGCTATTCTGCTAAGGATCCTAAGATTCACAAAACTCTCAATCACTATCTAGTCCAGTGTCTTAAGAGTTTACTTTTATGGGGAATCAGCAGGTGGTTTTTATTAACATCCCACCCTCACCTGAATTGCCTCCGTTTCTGTCCCTCCTGCAGGCTCCTCTCCCCTAGTCCCCTTTCCCACCCATTTCCAAGCACCCTAAGGTATTCGCCCTTCCCTAGCCTCCCAAGATTTCTTGTTTTGCCTGGACATCTAGGTCTGTGGATTATGATATATACCTGCTTTGTCACGACACACAATCCACTGCCACGTTAAAAAAATTGAGATGTTTACCTTGTAGCTTGCATTAAATGGGATGTTAGTGCATTAATGGGTTAACTCATTATCCTCTATTTTTGATCTTTACATTTTAATGCAGATGAAGCCGCAACCGGGACTGGCATCTTCTAAAATCTTAAAACCACTGGAGTTACAACAGTTTGGTAATTTCAGGCACTGTGGATGGATGATGAGGGATGATTGTGGACCAGGTGGATCTCTTATTGCCTATAAAACACGCCCCCTGTGATGCCAGGCATAAAGCTGGATGCCTTTTAAATCCAACCAGTGTTTTATGTTTTCCTATTTTACTCTGGGTTGAAATATGCCATCGTTATTAGGTCAGACACCTTCTTTATACCTTCCTCACCTTTCTTGCCTTTATTAATCGCCTCAATATCGCTTCCTGTAAAAGCTGGAAGGGAATGTGTTCCTTCTGTTTCTGCTATGTTTAAATTTCCAAATGTTTTATCCTTTCTTCTGTCTGCCCAAACAAAAGTGATCAGAAAATGTCTCTTCAGTTCTTCAATTCTCCTGTTCACAGGGAATAGGAAAAAGAAAATGGCATGACCATTTGGTGGCCCTACCTTAATGACATGGATTTTTTTCAACAAATGTCACAAGAGCAGATTTGGAAGAGGAGAGCCTAAGCTTTGCTCTAAGATAGATCTAGGTCTGTTTCAGTTCTGTCCTTTATCAGTCATGAGAACTTTACCAAGATGCTCGACCTGTCGAGACTTCAGTTTCACTCTCTCTAATGTGGAGGTAGTATTATTTACCTCAAAATGTTGTTGGGATTGAATGATATGTCTATGAAATGTCTAAAAGTGCAAATATGCTTTGTTCAGTGAGTTGAAGCTTAGTAGTAGTATTTGCAGAGCACTGTACCACATGTTGCAGGACTTAAAGAGAGGAATTGGATAGACTGACTTTCTCTCTAAAAGGCTCACAGGCTACTGGTGAGTTAATTGGCTGCTACAACAGCTCTGATTCTGAGTATCAAGTCAAATCTGAAGTTATAGACTGAGTTGTGTCTCTTCCAAATTCATATGTTTGAAGCTTTAATCCCCAATGGAACTGAATTTGGAAACAGGGCTTTAAAGGAGGTAATGAAGGTTAAATGAGGTCATACGTGCAGGAACTTCATCTAATAGGACTGGTGTTCTTGTAAGAAGAGGAGGCACCAGAAGAATGTATGCACAGAGGAAAGACCATGTGAGGGCATGGGGAAAAGATAGCTGCCTGGGAGGGGCCCCAGGAGAAACCAATCCTGCCACCTCCTTGATCTTGAACTTCTAGCCCTCAGGACACTGAGAAAACCAATTTCTGTTGCTTAAGCCACTCAGTCTATGGCATTCTGCTATGGCAGCCCTTGCTAACCTGGTATTAAAGAAGAGTTACCTGACTTTTGGCTTTCAGAGGAGGAAGAGAGGTGTTCTGTTTCTCAACGTCAAAGCAGCGAAGTCTACATGGAAGACGCTTTGGAGAACAGGTGGGTGATGAACAAGGGGAGGCAGGGAAGACATGCAAATACGGGGAAGAGTCTGCAAGCCTGATTGGGGGAACTGGAAACCGAGGGGCAGAACACAGGGACAGCACTATCGCCAATGAGTCCCTCCAGACAGCACATTATTTCTTCACTTCGGAAGTTAAGCATATAAAAAATAAATCTGGCTATATATAAATATGACTGTTTGGGCATTTAAATAATCATCATGTACAGTTTGATAGAAAATGACCTCTTTCCCAGAAAGGTCTGAAGCTATTGTGCTGCAGAGTAGTAGTGTGTTTGTACCATCCACTATGTTAGTCTTCTATACATAAAGGACATGTTTTGAATAACAGAGCTAGGTGTTTTTGGAAGACAGTTACTTTCTCAATCGAGGAAATAATGGAACAAATGCTGTTCTGATACATAAGAGCTTTTGAATCAAAGAGTTTGGATTAGATTCGGGCTCCTCAATTTATAAGCTGCTGGCCTTTGATGAGATCCTTGGTTGCTGTAAACCTCAGTTTCCTCAGCAATAAACTAAGTTCTGAGAATGCAAAAAAGATACCCACCTGGAATACAAGCAACAATAACCATCGTTTTTAATTATTCTGCTCTAGTACTTATCAGTAAATAAGATTGCAGCAGACGTCAAATCAAAGGGGGGTGGTGTGATATGATGGAAACCACTTGCTCACCTCCCACTTCTATCCTATACTGCACTGAAATGAATGCCTTTGTTCCTAGAATAAGCCTTAGATGCTTACCCTCTGGGCAAAAGCAGTGATGGTTCTAAAGCATTTGGGGAAAATATAAATACTTAGTATTCACTAAGTTGTTGGTAATCTTTAGGATACAAGCAGATCATGTTTTTATTATATACACTCATTATAGTAAAATATATGCAGAAATGTATATATATAAGATACACACACATATATATGTATCTTAAAGAATGCCTTACACATTTACATTTAAGTACCAAGTGTCTGCTACTACAATTAGTTCATTATCCCTCCCTGTCAATGAGCTTGTGATACAAATGGGGAGAGATAGGGAACATACTGCATAGTGATTGAACATATAGACTCTGAAAAAAAAAAAAGAATATATAGACTCTGAAGTAAGTTTGCCTTGGGCAATTTATTTAACTTTTAAAAGACTTTCTATCTCAACTGTAAAACTGAGGTGATACTATTTTCAAGGTCATGACAAAGATTAAGTGATCTAATATGTATAAATGATCTGACATAATAGCACACACTAAGAACTCAAGAACTACACATTCATTTTATCATTATTATTCATGTTATTAATGTTATTATTCATGTTACTAATATTAATATTAGACCAATTTCAATAAATATTTGACCTGTTAGTATTAGTCTTAATGGTAGCATTAAATCAAACACACATGGAACTTTTTCTGATGTAGAATGTAAGTTCCTACACTGCATATTATGTGTGGTTGAAAGCTGGCTATTGCCATTTGAAGTATAGCCACAGAATATACACGAAACACCCCAATAATACGAATTTAGACATTTCCCTAAAAAATTCCTCTCTAATTGTTTTCTGCAATGTTTTTCTTTTTTTCTTTGGAAATCCTAGGCTTCTGCCTTGCACTGTGCCACTTACAGAGTTGGGCACACATGATTAGTACAATCAAGTTTCTGTGTAGTAACAGAAGATAGCAGTTCTCTAGAAGAGGACTTCAAATTAATTTCCAAGCAGCAAGGCTGCTGCTGCACGGTCCATCATTGTCAGACACTCCATTCTTCCTACGTGACCAGGAATAACAATGAATGCTTCTAGCAAGGAAACGGCCTGCCTAGTCCTATATCTTTAAAAGTGGACTCTAAGCAGACACCTCATAATGAGCCTGCCCTCATCTCTGATCTCATGAAATAAGCTATTAGCCAACCATCAGGTTGTTCATTAACTGCTCCTTCTTCACACCTTTGTTGGATATAGTATGACATTTGCTTTCTTTAATTCACTGATAAAAATAAATCAGTTACATTGCTCTGAGTTATTCTTTTAAAGGACTCTGATCTTTATCTCTGTCAGCTTTTCTCCAGTCTAGCGATACGGTGTTGCAGTAATCCTAAACCTCCCTGCGACCCTATGTTTAGCAACAGTAGGATACTCTGACCAGTATCTGTATTTAGATCTCAGGAAGGAGGCATATTCTGCACGTAGCTCATTTTTCCAAGCAGTCACACTTCAAAGACCGTGCGGTCTGTAGCTTTTTACTGTTTTTTAATTGGAAAACACTGTATGAACTTGATCAGAAAGAATGCATGGTACACACCTCCCAGACTCAATGTGGCCTGAATCTTGCTATTTTGTCATGTATTCTACCATTTCCCCCCATTTTCAATATACAAGGTTTAAAAACTAATTCACCAGAACATAACAGGGTGTGTTACTACTTACATTCACATCTCACTTAAAAATGAGCTCTCTGCATGACCTTTACCAGGCACACTAGCCTCCCAAAGCCTCAATGTTTACATCAGTAAAAAAAAAAAAATAAAAAATAGTATTACCTGTCTCGCGGGGTTGCTGTTAGGCTAGAATGAACAATTCCTGCTAAATGTGTCATGGAGTTCCACACATACAGGGAGGGCCTATAACACATTTTCTGTCATTTCTGTTCTTTTTATCTTAGAAATGTGAAGTGAGATCCCTACACAAAGGATTAGGATGGTTCTTCAGACTGAGAGCCAGAAAGGTAAACACAACATTGTTTCCCCAGGAAGCGCGTTTAACATAAGGTTGTAAGTTGATAAACACACACAGGTTTTTGAACTTACTCCATAGACCCAAGGTAGTCGTTTAGGCCCGAGGTTGTGCTGACTATAGTGGGAATGATAAATATTGGGTATCCTTCATGGGGAAATCACGGTTGAAATTCATATACGTTGACACATTGACAAGAGTCAGGGGCATGCAAGAAGAGATTTATGGATGGTATGTTCTGGTTGCTAGAAGGAAAAGAATGACCCCTGACTTACTGTGTTTAGCTCTAAATATTCTACATAGTAAATGATCAACAGTCTTAGAAATAAACAATCCCAGCCTTTTCTTCAAAATGTCTAAATAATAAAAAGTAGAGAATGCAAATGTCTGCATCACCAGATAAACAGATACCAAACACTAGATGAAGACATATAATACACCATCAGATAAACAGTAACATTTAGCCGAATTGGAATGTATACCAGATGGCAAACAGGCAGCTCTAGGTTGATTTCCGGCAAATAGACATATTTTTCTAGGCCTGCACAGTGTTGGATGAGATTGTAGCCGAAACAGTTTCACTTATTTTTGAACATTGGAAAAATAGGGTATTTTATATAAAATTCTGTTAGTTATGTAAGTGGGTTATTAAAATATATAAAGGAGTAGCTCAAGGGAGCCCCCCGATAATGGAACATTTCTTCATTTTGCATGTGGCGGTGGTTACACAAAGCTACATGTATGATCGAGTGGTATAAAACTATACCCACATTCTAGTAAGAGCTTGTAAAGCTGGTAAAATCTGAACAAGCTCTGTGGATTCTACCAATGTTGATTTCCTGGTTTTGATGGTGTATGATAGTAATACAAGAGTTTACTGTTATAGGAGGCTGGGTAAAGGGGATATAAGACCTCCCTGTAGGTTTTTGCAACTTCATTAGATCTATAATGATTTTAAAATAAAAAGTTAAGAAAATATAAGACAAGAGGCCGTAACAACAGATTTCCATGTGGCAATAATTTGGAATACTACAGCAGGTGCCCCTTTATACAAGGAATGGGAAGAAGGGAAGCGGGAAGGAAGGAGGGAAATAGGAGAGGACGTAAGAAAGGGGAGGAGGAAGACAATTTAGAAATTCTACAGATAGAAAAAATATGTATGTAAATGGTATGAAAAACAACTAATTACTTCAAAAGAAGACAGGAAAGAAGGGTAAAATAGCACTGACCAATGAATAAAAGGAAGAACAATATCAAGTTAAAATAAATTAAAATATATCATAAATCAAAATAACTATGTACATTGGTAAAAAAAAATGTGAGATCAATGGCTGATGTCAGGATGTACATAAAATTGTAGATATAAACCACTGGTGAAAAAGAGACTCTTAATGTCATAAAACAAACTGAGGGGGGTGGGGGGGGAGAGGGGTTGAGAGAGGGTGGTGGGGTTACATTATATGTTTAAATAAAAAAAGCTTAAATTTAAAAAAAAAAACCACTGGTAAGCTACATATTTAAAACATAAGGACATAGGGACACTTGTGCGGCTCAGTGGGTTAAAGCCTCTGCCTTCAGGTCAGGTCATGATCCCAGGGTCCTGGGATTGAGACCCGCATTGGCATTGAGCTCTCTGCTTGGCGGGGAACCTGCTTCCTCCTCTCTCTCTGGCTGCCTCTCTGCCTACTTGTAATCTCTGTCTGTCAAATAAATAAATAAAATCTTAAAAAATAAATAAATAAAACATGAGGACATAAAAATATTGAAAATTAAGTGGTAGAAAAATTAATCCAAAAGAAAGCTGCTGAGTCTATATTAATATAAATTCTGTAGTAACCACATGAAAATTAATATAGTTCACCAGATATTATGTTAAAATTCTAAATTTTATGTACGTAAATTTCTTTAAACATATGTAAAGACTATTTGACAAAAATCTCAGAATAAGAAATTTTTACAGACTCTCCCCCAGAGGAGGAGATTTTAGCATACCTGTTTTTGTAAGGGATACATTATGCAGATGAAAATGAGGAAGGAGAATATTTAAACCCCAAATTAAGAAATCTGGTTTAAAAGACACATAAAACCTGTAACTAATAATTAATGGGTACACAATCTTTAAATATACACGTGCAACATTTCAGAAAACTAACTATATGCTAGACTATAAAGAAAGTCTCAACAAATTTCAAACAAATGATTGCCAGTTGGCAAAAAAACACACATACAATATGACACCATGTATATAAATTTAAAAATATGAACTATATATTATTTAAAGGTACATAATTTTGTAATAAAGATAGAAATGCAAGAAACTAGTAAGTATCCAGGGTCAGTGAATAAGGAGGGATAGGTGGATAAGAAGGGAAGGTTGGATATTCAGGAGTCTCCAAAAGCATGTATAATGTTTTACTTCTAAAACCAAAGATGGATATGTAAGTTTTTACTTTGGTATGGTTTACTCCCTCTAGTGTATTCCCAGTACTTCATAATGAATTTTTAAACAGCAGCACACACAAGGCTTTAACTCTCTGATTCACAACCAACCCACTGATTCACCACTAACCCACTGCTCCCTACTTTGATAGTAAATTTGAATGAACAAACATAGACTGTTGCTTTTCCCTAAAGTAGTACTAAGGAGAGAACAAAATATTTTTTAAAAATTAGTGTATCTTTTAATAGCAACTCCAAACATTTACTCACTTTACCTGCTAGCACCCTGTAGGAATTTGAATTCATGGATGCTAACACTAGTACAGAGGAGACACTGTACAGACATAATGGTTACTGTTGTTATTAACAGTAGACAGTTCCCCACATCTTAGGCTTAGAAATTTGTCTCATGGTTACATGAGGCCAATATAAATATGGAAGAATGAATAAGGAGATCTATAAAACCAAAGACCAGACATGCAGTTTATAATGGTTCTAAACTGCTTTAAATCCCTTTGTAATGGGAGTAGAAATGCTGTTGCACAAGAAATTATAATTATTTTTACTTATAATTAACACTGCTTTACTTGTAATTGTTATACTTCAAGTCTGTCCTCTCTGGCCTGGCAAATTAGAACCAGTGTTGAATAAATTAAGATGATAATAAAATAAACCATGTTTAAAGCAAGGAAAACCTTTGGTGAACAGATATGAATGTGTTCATTATAGAGGGGTTTCATCTCTTATATGACACCGGAGAATAAGTTTTGATCACCAAATGGCTTTTCAGCCTGGTAAGTATGTACATTGATTGGTTACTGAAACAAACATTTGGGAAACAGTTGCTGTCAGAGTAAAGACTAAGAAGATGTCAGAGTAAAGACTATATAACCACAATCTTGAGTGCAACTCTTACCTACTGCACCCTTGGCAAATGGATATTACTAAGGTAGTGTGTTGTTTGTGACAGTTGTATGAGGCTAAGGGCATACATTTATCCCACTTTCCACCTCAAATTTCATGAGAAGACAGTGAAGTTGCCTAAAAGGAGATGAATTCATAACGGTTTTTATAGTGAGAGGGTTTTCACTATTGGAGATTTTGAAACACGTGTGGAAATTTGTACTATAATGAATAGTGGAGGGGGAAAAGAAAAGGATAGTGGAGGAATATAGTAGTCATCTAGGAACATGGAAAGGAGGAGACTGTGGCAGAAAGAGGAAACACTCTCTAGACTCCACTCAGGGGGTCCTCAAATGTCTAGAACAGGAGTAAGCCATACAACAGAGTTAAGGCATTTATATCAAAAGCAAATGATCACATCTTCCCACAGTGCATATTTAGAGAGATTGCTAGATGAAGACTTAAGTTCTGCTTCCTAAAGAAATTGGACAATGTACCTATGGAGGGCAAGGACTGAAAGTAAACATCTTATTTTGGCATAAGACAGGTGGTTTGATGGTTATAGGATGCCTGTATGCTCATTTAGGGAAAACTGAAGTGTGTCAGTTGACATGTCCTCATCTATGAAATACAACTCCTAGTAATTTCTATAGGAACAGAGACCTACACAATGCCACAGGGAATCAAGATCAATAGCTAATATTAACATATATTCCTTAATTTACAGATGTGAACTGAGAACAAAATCTGACCAGAAATCATCAGGAAGCCAACAGCAAAAAATAAAGAAGTATTATGATGAACACATAGGAAAAGGGATGCCAAAAGAAAAACAATTCGAGGATCAGAAAAATGCCTTTTAAAATATATAGTGAAATCCTGAAATTCCAGAAGATTCTGTATTCGATAAAACAAGATCAAGCTTCCACTAAAAACAAAATGAAGTGAAATAAGTCAAACAGAGAAGACAATTATCATATGGTTTCAGTCATATGTGGAACATAAAGAATATGGAGGACCACAGGGGAAGGGAGGAAAAACTGAATGGGAAGAAATCAGAGAAGGAGATGAACTGTGAGAGACTCTAGACTCCAGGAAACAAACTGAGGGTTACAGAAGGGAGGGGGGTGGGAGATGGGGTAACAAAGTAATGGGTATTAAGGAGGGCACATGTTTTGATGAGCACTGGGTGTTATATGCAACTCATGTTGAACACTACATCAAAAACTAAAGACATACTATATGTTGGCTAACTGAATATATATATTCAGAGAATAAGAAAGTGGTCTTGGAGAGAAAAATCATTAAAAATTGTTTAAAAATACAAATAAAGGACAGAACAAAAAGTCAAAAAAGGAGGAAATTATGAGAAACATTGGAGATGTGGAAGTTCAGGCTCCATCATCCAAATAATAAGAATTTTAGAAAGAGTGAACGGAAAAAAAGGAGGTAAGACACTAGTCAAAGTACTAATTGAGATTATTTCAGTGTTTAAAACCAAATATCAGATTGAGAAGACCCATGGACAGCCAGCCTGAGATGGTAGATGGTTAAAGTCCGACCATTAAGATACATTTCATGAAATTTCAGAATATTGAAAATGATGAGATCATCTTAAAATTGATTGTGGAAACATGCTAATGTATAGGCAAATGAACAGAAATCAAATTTACATGAGAAAACCAGATGCTATAAGACAAAATTTTACATTCTTGCCAAACTATCCATAATGTGTGAGGACAAAATAGATTTTTTTTTTCGGTTTTGCAAGGTACACTGAAGAAAAAATGAAATAGAAACCAAGGAAGAAAAATACACAGAATATTTAAAATGCACTTAATTCAAAATGCCAAGATGAGAGATAAGCTGCATATATAGAGAGCAACTAACTCTAACTAAAACAACTAACTCTAACTTCAGTTTCTAAAACTCTAACCGAAGTCAGAACCTTCATTTTTTAAAAAAAGATTTTATTTATTTATTTGACAGACAGAGATCACAAGTAGGCAGAGAGACAGGCAGAGAGAGAGGAGGAAGCAGGCTCCCTGCTGAGCAGAGATCCCGATGCAGGGCTCGATCCCAGGACCATAGGATCATGACCTGAGCAGAGGCTTAACCCACTGAGCCACCCAGTCGCCCCCAGAGCATTCATTTTGATGAATGTTATGATGAAGAACTTGTATGATCTTAGAGTCTGGCTAAGGCATATGCTTCTTCTACAGGAGAGCAAAAGGAAAGGTAATTTGAATCTCAAGGAAGACAAAAAAAAAATATTCTTAAGAACCGTAATCAAAATTTAAAGCAAACTTAACTGATTCATGATTTCAAGTAAATAACAGGTGTAATTTGAGAAAAGATACACTATTTAACTCTGACAGGGTTCTTCAAGGAAGCAGAGAGAGAAGACATTTAAGTTTTAATTTACTGCATTTCTGTGCCATTTGATTTTTTTGTACCAATTGTATAGTTTAACTAGTAGAGGTAGTATCATAACTGCAATAGAGTTATACACTGGTGTTTTATGAGCACGGAGTCGGGGTAGGTAGACTAGGAATATTCAACTAAGTTTTCTGAAAGGAGATATGTAAGTGGCACATTATGAAATGGGTTTGGAAGTATTTCAGCAACAAATTGGAAGGATGTGGGAAAGAAGAGAGAGAACAGGTAGAAGAAAGTCCAACAAGAAGAGTATGAATAAAGAAACAGGAATGTATCACTATCCATCTATTTACTTATGCTAGATCTTCCTGTATAGTTGTCACATGGAGAAAAAAGTTAAGAAGTGACCACTAAACAATTTACAGTCAAATGGTAGAGACAGATCAGCAGGACTGAGTTGCAATATGGTGCCACAATTTGGTATTTTGGATGGTGGGATTTGCTATTGAAGATGGGAGATTAAGAAGTGGGTTGTGTGAAAACACAAGGAGAACTTTTAATGTTTGGAAAGTCACTGGTGGGGCATAAGAGAAAGCTCACCAAAGACACATTTAAGTGATTGTCTAGAAGCCTGAGGGCCTTTTTAGCACTGAGTTGTCACCCAATCAGAAGACAATACTGTTCTCTCCAGAGACACTCAGCACTCACTTTGAAGGGTCTGTAAACATATATTATCAGACTAGTTTGAGGGTTGATCCAAATTGTTTGGCAGAAATGCAGAGCATTTATTGGTATTGAAAGAACTGAAAAAGAGATAAATCAGGTAATTAATATGGCATCTGGGACCAAGATACAAGTGATGACAGAGAAGTATAATACAAAAACTAAGAAAAAAAGGACTGAGGTCCTATATGTTTTTTTTTTTTAAGGATTAAAGGATTGATAAACAGGACATAACAGAGTGCTAACAGCGGGAATGGTCCTAAGATTAATAACCATGTCCTTTCTTATCTGCATATAATGTGCCTTTCAGCAATGCTTGGCTGAAGTGAGCACTCTGACATTCCAAATTCTCTCCTAAAATTACTGAACAGATTACTGTAGTGCGATGTGATAGAAATATGTGGCAGGAGGAATACCATTTACCATGACTAGGATTTGGTGGAAAGCACAGAAATGGGGGGCCCAGGAGATTGAGTATGGAAATCTGAAAAACACACTTGACCTTTCTGAGACTCATCTTCATCTTTCTCTAAAAAAATGGATCTGTGGTGTCATCTATTTCTCGAATCATTGTACAAATGTAATTCAGAACTTGGGGGAGTGTAAAAATGAGCTTTTACCAGATCATTCCATGTCAATATAAAGCACGATATATCTAACATGTATTAGGGTTATCTTTTATTACCCTCCTCTTTTCCTTCATTGTTGCAATTATCACTGAAACAGAATTAATCCCAAAGACATAATTTGCTTAGTTAGGCAAGTGATCTACAAATGACCTTATTTGTCTGATGTTTCTAATCAATAGACTTCAATCATATAAAGACATTTATTTTGTTAGTTTCCCTTTATTTGATCAGTGGGATAAAATTCTGGTGCAGTGCTACATTTCAAATAACACAAAACAGATCAAATTCTCAATGGTCTATAACAGATGGACTCAGTCATCACACAAATGTCTGTTTCTCCTCTAATATTTTCCTGAAGAAAATGAACTCATATCTTTTACAGAAACAAATGGGATCCTGTGCTCTGTGCACCTTCTATTTTCCTAAAGGTGCAAGAGAATTATTTAAATGAAAAATCTGAGTTTTGAATTTTCATTCTGATAAATGCTGAACATTCTAATTCCAAGGTCTTGGTTAAATCCCTTCGCTCTGTATGACTGGAGGCTTTCTCTCTCTTTCCTTCTCTCCCTTGCTCCCTCCTCCTCACTTTAATTTTTTTCAACACTGTTGTTGTTTCTTTTGTTTTAGCTTTACTTCAAGAATCTGGAGATACTAACTTTATGAATGGTTGTTAAACACTGATTTCTGGCTTTCTGTGAATACTAGCTTTTACCTGCTTATAATGTTCATATATCGCTACTGGATATTCCAAACCGATTAATCCAAGACCCAGGATCAGTGTGAGATTGATACAGGTTGAAGATGAACTGTAGATGAAAATGTTCGAGGCCATGTACATCTTACTCAAACCCAGAGGAAATTGTTGCATGTTTCTCTACACAGCATTACATTCAATATGACATATTAGAATATATTGGTATTAAGCTATGCTGACTCTGTGATGGTTTCAAAGAACAGAGAGATTGTGGAATAAAACAACATACATGTTTTTCTGGACCATATGAAAAAAATCATGTATTATCTACTACCCAAACCAAAAATAATTGTTACTTATGTTGCTAAGAATTTATTTGCATCACTTCATTAATTAGCAATTTACATTGTATCAAGTGGGCTTAACTCCTCTAATAGATTCCAAATGGGCCATTAGGTTATTCAGTTCTAGTTAGTTTTATACTTATTCATGAGAAGAAAGTGCAATAAAAAGATTTCCTAAAGGAAAAGAATTGTTTGGAATTCAGTGTTTAAACAATAAAAACAACAAAAAAAATGATAGACACTGCTAACTCTGACATATGTATAAACTGTTTTCCCTGGGGATCTACATGCTTAATAGTTCAGTTCTTGTCACTCTTGTCTTTCATAATCGGTTCACATAGAACTAGGATGAAGTGGACTGGCCTGCTTATTATAAGCAAGTGGTATAATAAGCACTTGTTAAAAATCAGGATCTGGGGACGCCTGGGTGGCTCAGTTGGTTAAGCGGCTGCCTTTGGCTCAGGTCATGATCCCAGCGTCCTGGGATCGAGTCCTGCATCGGGCTCCTTGCTCAGCAGGGAGCCTGCTTCTCCCTCTACCTCTGCCTGCCTCTCTGTCTGCCTGTGCTCGCTTGCTCTCTCTCTCTCTAGCAAATAAATGAATAAAATCTTTAAAAAAAAAAATCAGGATCTGAATCAGTGCTTCTTGAGGTGGTGATTATAGGGGAAAAAGAAAAAACAGAGAGAGAGAGAGAGGAAACTGTTATATTCCCCCATGTTTACCTTTGTACAAGTTGTTTCTTTTGCTTTTTTAAATATACCCTTCTTAAAAATTAAATAAATAAATAAATAAATAAATAAAATAATAAACCCTTCCTTACCTCATCTCCCCATTTCCATGTCAAAGTTCCCAAATCTCTCACCGTCCATCATCTGCAGAAAGACTTTCTTCCCTATAGTAGGCTTGAGTATTGAGAACTGAAAATGTCTACCACTATATAATGCTTAGAGTCTAAAACTGAAACTACCCTCTGCATTAGGGGTTGGCAAACTTTTTCTGAAAGGGCCAGATACTGTATATTGTAGGATTTGCAAGCAAGGTAATTATCTTTTTTTCATGCCTCCCCACCACCTTACAACTTTTCCAATGTGTAAAGCATTTTCTCAGCTTTGCTTATAGGGCTGGATATGGTACACAGGTACAGTTTGTGATTCCTGGTCTATAGTGACATAACTTGACTATACTATTGTCTTCATTAGCATGATTTTACCGTTCTAGGAAGGGACTTTCCACGAGAACCAACAATATTTCCGTTGAAATCCACAATTTCACCCTCAGATTCTATGAATCCATTGCCTCAAAATTCCTTACCTTGCTTTTTGTACCAGTCTTAAATGGTTATATTATGATCCTTACCCAATCCTAATCAAGCTCCCATCTCTTCTTCCCCTCACTACCATTGAAAGTCTTCCTTTAAACTTAACTTAATTCTCAGTGAATTCCAATCCTGCCTTCACCACTTAGAGACAGAACCAAAGCTCTGTCGAGGAAGTATTTGTTCTCACCTGTGCCAAACTCGACTTTGTCTTATCAAAAAGGTTCTTTTGGTGTATGCTGTTTTGGCAGATTATTTGTGGATCCAGCATTCAACATTCAATAGAATGGTTTTGATTCTACTATAGTATCTTTTAAAAGTTTGCTTTTTATTATGGTTATTTAAGTATGTGCCTGCCTCTCTAGTTGACTTTAAAATTCTGGTTATCACAAATCATACAGTGATTATATTTTATGGATTTTGCACATAGTAGTGATTAATAAGAATATTTTGCCATACAGTAATATAATCAATGATCTTAACCACATTTATTCAACTCAGTCCTTTCTGTTTCTCACATTGGGTTGGCTGTGTGAAAGCATCTTTCACTTCTATTCATGTACGACAGAATGAAAAAGAAAGATCTTCCAAGAGCCATAATTAAGCCTTCTTAAAATGTCCCCAGGAATAATCAATGCCATTTCTCCACAGGATATTTTCTGTCAAAGTAGCAGTATTTTGTGTCTGGATTTCTTTGTATCTTCAACTATTCCCATGACTACGGATCAGGGCATCCCCACAGTGCAGATCCAATCAAGGAAACACTATGTTTCTTCAATTTGACAAGATGTAGAGCAATAAAAGAAACAAAGAATAAATCTCACTAAAAAGTAACAAGGTCTTCCTCATGTGTTCTGATGGAAGCAGTAGGGAAGTGCTGTTCCATTACGTGGGATTGATTAATTAATACCTAACTACCCAGATGTATGCTTCCAGTGCACCCAGAGGTTGCTGGGCAAACAATAGGCATTTCTTCAGTGAAATGGAAAAGACAGTCTGTTTTTTAAGTAGAGAAACTTGTCAGAAACGACCATTTGAACTGTTGATCTCTTGGGGAACATTATATGGGTGTGCTGTTATATGTCTGTCAATATTCTTACTTTTTTTCTTAAGTTGCAAGCAGGTAACCATGCTATGTGAGTTGCAGACTATGAAGATAAAACTAAATGCTCATAATCAGAGAAAAGAGCTAAAGAGGACCACCACCAACAAAAAAAAGTTATGCTGAGTCATATTAAACCAATATGCATACTTGTTAGGGTATGTTAGTTAATAAGGCATAAAAAAGTGTGTCATTCACATGTATAATTATAATTACTCATTGCTTATCCAAAGCACCATTTCTGGAACTACCTAAAGGAAAGTTATTACAGGGAAGTAAGGGAGAGTAAGTTTCAGAAGCCTTTCTATCTTTGAAAGGAATAACTCTCTTCTGCTATCAGACCATATTTTAGAGAAGAACATGACTTTGTGTTACATCTCACTAGAATGTAACTCCCAGGTTACCCTACAGTTGGTTTCTTCTATGTGATTCTTGGGAAGAAAAGAACAAAGAAAACACACACCCAGCTGCCTTAGAGCAAATGCTGTTTGATTCCATGGAAGGTAAAGGTGAGAGGTTACATTTCTGATAAACAGGCACACCTGCTTCAATTTCTTCAAGCTCAGAGTCAAGAGATTTGCCATTTTGTTGCAAGAGTCTTTCCCTTGACCTTTGCTTTGCTCAACCTGGCACATCAAGGTGGGGGAGGGGGGAGCAGGGAAGGAGGGACAAGGCAGAATCAGGATGCATTAAACTCAGGCTATCTTCAAGATGGGATCTTTTATGCTCTGCCTAGCCACTATCACATAGGGCTTTGCTCCACTGACCTTCTTAAGAACAAAGGCTCTCCAAATGGAACAGATCAGGCTACTGAAATAAATGCTGGATTCGTACAGTGATTGTCTTTAGAGTAATAGACCTAACAGGACTTAAAATGGGAAGGCATCCTCTCTGCTGAAGTGACAGTGGTTTACCAGTTTTGCTAGATTATACATCTCCATTCTCTAGAACATCACCTGACTCACTCAGTCCCACCCAACCTGCATTTTCAAGAAACTAATCATAGGTAGCATTCTTATACTATTCATTTATATCATATATGATATATCATACTATTCATTCATATCAATATATGAATATCATTCATATATTATTCATTTAATAATTTCATAAACCATATAGTTTTGTTCTGAAACCATATTAATAGACATCTTCCATATTTTAAAGTATGAAATTCTGATGGACACCTATTTTTTTATCTACACAATTTTTGTAAAACTTATATTTAGGCAAGGAAAAGGAGAATCTTTTACCTGACCAAGATGATTTGAAGCAATTTGCGCATCTGAAATAATGACTTGTACTTGGTAGATCAATGCATATTTATCTAAATTTTAAAATAATATGGATAAAAAAATGAATGGACTATATTCGGCTCAGGTCATGATCTCAAGGTCCTGGGATCAAGCCCCACATCGGGCCTCTGCTCAGCAGGGAGCCTGCTTCCCCCTTCCACCTCGCCTGCCTCTGCTTACTTGTGATCTCTGTCTGTCAAACAAATAAATAAAATCTTCCAAAAAAATCCTTAAATAAAGCAGGTGAGGTAGAATGTCTTTTTGGAAATTGTATAGTTTTTTGAACTTTTGACATTATACAAGAGGTAGGAAGAATCCTGTGGTTGGAGTCTTGACACAATGCTGGTGGGTAAGAAGTAGGAAAGGAGGCTTGTTCCTTATCAGTACTAGTCCAACACCTCAAACAAATGAGGGCCATGGTAGGTAAAAAACAACTTAGATTTAAGAGGCATATAACTGTCTAAAATATGTTTGCAATAAGAATAAAATCAGATAAAATTCACTTCAATAAAAAAACACTGTTATGCATAGTTGTGTATATTATTCTAGAACACATAAAAGCACAGAAGAAAAAAGGGGTGCTAAAAAAAATAGGAGATACAGAAACTGAAATGAAAAGAAACGAATATAGTCCATTCATCTCAAGGATAGTACAAGGTAAATACACCAAGATAAATGAAAATGCAGCAAATGAACATGAATAAGCAAAAATGATAAAGGCTTTCATGAAATATTTCCATCTTTTCAACTCTGAGAAAACTTTCCCTAGAAGTCCTATGAGCAACTGAGTAAAATCAGGGAAAAATTAGATCTGGCTCTTGGGCCCTGATTTCCCCAGGTCTGTTACTCTGAGTTCAAAAGTAGAATGAAAAAGAACTTAAAATGTTGTTACTTAGAAGCCCATGCAGATTCCATTCAAACTGTTATTGAATTGAATGATATTTGAAAATCCTCTTTTGATTTTTCAGTAAAAATGAGTTGAGAGAGTAGGGGTGAGTCAAGATGGTGGAAGAATAGCAGACTGAGATGACATCAGGTCACAGGAATTTAGCTAGTTATCAAACCATTCTGAACACCTACAAACTCACCAGGAGATCAAAGAGAAGAGCAGCAATTCTAGAAACAGAAAATCAACCACTTTCTGGAAGGTAGGACCAGTGGAGAAGTGAATCCAAAGCGACGAGAAGATAGACTGTGGTGGGAGGGGCCGGCTCCCAGCAAGTGGTGGAGCAATGGAGCACAAAATCCTAACTTTTAGAAGTTTGCTCTACTGAGGGACATCACTCCAGAGGCTAAGCAGGGGGTGGAGCTCTCGCAAGGACAGTATGGTCAAAGGTCTCATGGGGTCACAGAAGGATTGGGGGTGTCTGAGTGTAGCAGAGCTCGCAGGTGTTAGAGTGGGGGAGTCAGCTACAGAGACAGAGCCGAAGAGTGGGCTTTCAGCTCGGGATTACCTTAAACCATGATCTGCAGCACAGTCGGGCCACTGCTTCAAGCAGGGACCCCACAAGTGGCAGATGTGGAGAGACCCACCTTCGTCTGCTGGAAGAGCGCATGGCAGGAATCTGCTAGGTTTGGAGACTCCAAATGGGGCTGTGTGCCAGAAACAGAAACGCTCGGTCATAGGCCAGGTGAGCTCAGAACATGGCTGGAGACCAGGGAGATGGGAGTGATTGAGAGCTTTTCTCTGAGGGTGCACTGAGGAGTGGGGCCTTGAGCTCTCGGCTCCTCTGAACCAGAGATTAGGAGAACGCCATTTTCATTCCCATCCTCCAGAGCTCTATGGAAAGTGTTCAGGGAACAAAAGCTCCCCCGTGCAAACCTGAACAGATTACTCAGCCCAACCCCTGGCAAGGGCAGCCCAATTCCACCTCAGGCAAAGACATTTGAGAACCACTGCAACAGGCCCCTCTTGAGGATCAGCAAGAACACCCAGCCAAGAACAAGCTCACTGATCAAGGAGAACAGCGGACTTCCAGAGGAGGGTAGAGCCAAGCATGGAATTCATGGATTTCTCCCCATGATTCTTTAGTCTTTCAAAGTTAAATTTTCTTGATTTTATTTTTTTATTCTAATCTTTTTTAACATTTCCTCTTTCCTCTTTTAACATTTTTTAACAAGTTTATCTTAACAATACCTTTCTAAAAAAAAACAAACCTTTTTAAACCTTCATTATTATAGTCAGATTTTATCCTTCATTGTATCTAACTTTATTTTTTGTATACATATAGGGTTTTTCCTCCTAAAAAATTTTGGGATACAATTTCTTCTAATAGATCAAAATATAACCTAAATCTAGCACAGGGCTTTGTTCTAGTCTCCAGCCTGAGCAAATTCCCTCCACTTTCTTTTTCTTTCTTTTTCCAACCAACTTATCAATTCCTTTGTTAGAATTCGTTAAAATTTTCGTCTTTACAGTCATATCCCATCCCTTCATCATGTTTACCCTTATTTTTGTGTGTGTATTATATATAAGTTTTTTTTTCTTTAAAATTTCAAGAGGTAATTTCTTCTAAGAGACCAAAGTACACCCAAAATCAAGTGGGTGGCTATGTTCTATTCACCAGTCTAATATATATATATATATATGTATTTTTAATTTTTTTAACTTTTCAAAAATTTCTTTTTACCCTCTTTCTTCTACCCCTGATTTGGGGTCTCTTCTGATTTGGTTAGCATACATTTTTCTGGGATCTTTGCCCCCCTCTGAGTATTTTATTCTATCATTCATATATGCTTATCTGGATAAAATGACAAGGCAGAAAAACTCACCACAAAAAAAAAAAGAAAAAGAGGCAGTACTGAAGGCTAGGGATCTAATCAATATGGACATTGGTAATATGTCAGATCTAGAGTTCAGAATGAGGATTCTCAAGGTGCTAGCTGGGCTCAAAAAAGGCACATAAGGTATTAGAGAAACCCTGTCTGGAGATATAAAAGTCCTTTCTGGAGAAATAAAAGAACTAAAATCTAACCAACCATAACAATGGCTGAAATAAGTAGGAAAAAAAATTAGAGCAGAAAGAGATGGAAAGCAGAAAAGACAAGAAACTGAAAAGGTCAATTCAGAAAATCTTCAGTCTAATATATTATCCAGAAAGAGAGAACAGAAAAGTTAGTGAGGGAAATTATCAAGAAATGATACTAAATATTTTGCAGATCATCTTAGTCTGTTCAGGTAACTGTAACAAAAATACCATGAACAGCAAACACTTTTCCTCACAGTGCTGGAGGCTAAGTCCAAGCCCACAGTCCTGGCAGATTTTGGGTCCAGTGAGGGCCCACTTCCAGGTTCAGAGACATCCATCTTCTCTCTGGCTGTGTCCCCACATGGTAGAGGGGTGATGGAGCTCTCTGGGGCCTCTTTTATAAGGTCCTTGCTCCCTTTTCTGACCAAACCACCTCCCAAAGGCCCCACCATTACATTGAGGATTAAATTAAATATTTTATTTATTTATTTAACAAGGAGATCACAAGTAGGCAGAGAGGCAGGCGGGATGGAAGGGGGGAAGCAAGCTCCCTGCTGAGCAGAGAGCCTGACATGGGGCTCAATCCCAGGACCCTGAGATCATGACCTGAGCCAAAGGTAGAGGCTTAACCCACTGAGCACCTAGGTGCACCCCAAGCTGAAATTTTAAAAAAGCTATTAATGAGGTGCAATAAAAAATGGAGGCTCTTACTGCTAGGATAAATGAGTCAGAAGAGAGAATTAGTGAGATAGAAGACCAAATGATGGAGAATAAAGAAGCTGAGCAAAAGAGAGACAAACAACTACTGGATCACGAGGGGAGAATCTGAGAGATAAGTGATACCATAAGACAAAACAATATTAGAATAATTGGAATTCCAGAAGAAGAAAAAGTGGGGGGGGGGGCAGAAGGTACATTGGAGTGAATTATACTAGAGAATGTTCCTAATATGGCAAAGGGACAAGCATCAAAATCCAGGAGGTACAGAGAAGCCCCCTCAAAATCAATAAAAAATAGGCCCACACCATGTCATCTAATAGTAAAACTTACAAGTCTTAGTGACAAAGAGAAAATCTTAAAAGCAACTCGGGTCAAGAGGTATGTAATATACAATGGTAGAAATATTAGACTGGCAGCAGACTTATGCACAGAGACCTGGCAGGCCAGAAAGAACTGACATGATATATTCAGAGTACTAAATGAGAAAAACATGCAGCCAAGAATAGTGTGTCTAGCTAGGCTATCATTGAAAATAGAAGGAGAGATAAAAAAAAAAAAAAAACTTCCAGGACAAACAAAAACTAAAAGAGTTTGTAAACACCAAATCAGTCCTACAGGAAATATTGGAAGGGGTCCTCTAAGCAAAGAGAGATCCTAAAAGTAGTAGATCAGAAAGGAAGAAAGACAATATACAGTAAGAGTCACCTTACAGGCAATAGAATGTCACTAATTTCATATCTTTCAATAGTTACCCTGAATGTAAATGGGCTAAATGCCCCAATCAAAGACAGAAAGAATCAGAATGGCTAAAAAAAAAAAAAAAATCAATATGCTGTCTACAAGAAACTCATTTTAGACCCAAAGACACCTCCACATTTAAAGTAAGGGGGTGGAAAACAATTTACCATGCTAATGGACATCAAAAGAAAGCTGGGGTGGCAATCCTTAGATCAATTAGATTTTAAGCCAAATACTATAATAAGAGATGAGGAAGGACACTATATCATACTCAAAGGGGCTGTCCAACAAGAAGATCTAACAATTTTAAATATCTATGCCCTAACACAGGAGCAGCCAACTATATAAAACAATTAATAATAAAATCAAAGAAAGCCATCGACAATAATACAATAATAGTAGGGGACTTTAACACCCCCCTCACTGAAGTGGACAGATTATCCAAGCAAAAGATGAACAAGGAAATAAAGGCTTTAAATGACACACTGGACTGGATGGACATCACAGATAAAATCAGAACATTCCATCCCAAAGCAACAGAATACACATTCTTCTCTAGTGCACATGGAACATTCTCCAGAACAGATCACATCCTGGGTCACAAATCAGGTCTCAAGTGGTACCAAAAGATTGGGATCATTCCCTGCATACTTTCAGACCGCAATGCTCTGAAGCTAGAACTCAATCACAAGATGAAAGTTGGGAAGAAGTCAAATAACATGGAGGCTAAAGAGCATCCCACTAAAGAATGAATGGGTCAACCAGGAACTTAAAGAATAATTGAAAAAAAATCATGGAAACAAAGGTTAATGAAAACACAACTGTTCAAAGTCTTTTGGACACAGCAAAGACAGGCCTGAGAGGAAAGTATATAGCGATACAAGCATTTCTCAAGAAATAAGAAAGTTCTCAAGTATACAGCCTAACCCTACAGCTAAAGGAACTGGAGAAAGAACAGCAAAGAAAGCCTAAACCCAGGAGGAGAAGAGAAATAACAAAGATCAGAGCAAAAACCAATGAAATAGAAACAACAACAACAACAACAAAAACAACAACAAAAAACAGTAGAACAAATCAATGGAAATAGGAGCTGGTTCTTTGAAAGAATTTATAAGATTGATAAAGCCCTGGCCAGACTTATCAAAGAAAAGAGAAAGAACCCAAATAAAATCATGAATGAAAGAGGAGAGATCACAACCAACACTAAAGAAATACAAACAATTATAAGAACATATTATGAGCAACTACACACCAGCAAATTTGACAATCTGGAAGAAATGGATGCATTCCTAGAGATGTATAAACTACCAAAACTGAAATAGAAAACTTGAACAGACCCATAACCAGTAAGGAGATTGAAGCAGTCATCAAAAATCTCCCAATAAACAAGAGCCAAGGGCCAGATGGCTTCCCAAGGGAATTCTACCAAACATTTAAAGAATAATTAATTCCTATTCTCCTGAAACTGTTCAAAAAAATAGAAATGGAAAGAAAACTGCCAAACTCATTTTATGAGGCCAGCATTACCTTGATCCCAAAACCAAAGACCCCACCGAAAAGGAGAATTACAGACTGATATTCTTGATGAACACTGATGCAAAAATTCTCACCAAAATACTAGCCAACAGGATCCAACAGTACATTAGAAGGATTACTCACCATGACCAAGTGGGATTTATTCTAGGGCTGCAAGGTTGGTTCAACATCTGCTAATCAAACAATATGATAAAATACATTAATAAAAGAAAGAACAAGAACGATATGATACTCTCAATAGATGCTGAAAAAGCATTTGACAAAATATAGCATCCTTTCTTGATCAAGCTCTTCAAACTGTAGGGATAGAGGGTACCTACCTCAATATCATTAAAGCCATCTATGAAAAACCCACAGCGGATATCATTCTCAATGGGGAAAAACTGAGAGACTTTTTCCTAAAGTCAGGAACCTGGCAGGGATGTCCACTATCACCACTGCTAATCAACATAGTACTAGAAGTCCTAGCCTCAGCAATCAGACAACAAGAAGAAATGAAAGGCATCCAAATCAGCAAGAAGAAGTCAAACTATCACTCTTTGTAGATGATATGATACTTTATGTGGAAAACCCAAAAGACTCCATTCTAAAACTGCTAGAACTCAACAGGAATTCACTAAAGTGTCAGGATATAAAATCAATGCACAGAAATCAGTTGTATTTCTATACACCAACAGCAAGACAGAAGAAAGAGAAATTAAGGAGTTGATCCCATTTACAATTGCACCCAAAATCACAAGATACCTAGGAATAAACCTAACCAAAGAGGCAAAGTACCTGTGCTCAGAAAACTATAAAGTACTCATGAATGAAACTGAGGAAGACACAAAGAAATGGAAAAATGTTCCATGCTCATGGATTGGAAGAACAAATATTGTGAAAATGTCTATGCTACCTAAAGCAATGTACACCTTTAATATAATCCCTATCACAATATCATTTTTTAAAGAAATGGAACAAATAATCCTAAAATTTATATGGAATCAAAAAAGACCCCAAATAGCCAGAGAACTGTTGGAAAAGAAAGCCAAAGTTGGTGGCATCACAATTCCAGACTTCAAGCTCTATTACAAAGCTGTCATCATCAAGACAGTATAGTACTGGCACAAAAACAGACACACAGATCAATGGGACAGAACAGAGAGCCCAGAAATAGACCCTAAATTCTATGGTCAACTAATCTTTGACAAAGCAGGAAAGAATGTCCAGTGGAAATAAGACAGTCTCTTCAACATATGGTGTTGGGAAAATTAGACAGCCACGTGCAGAAAAATGAAATTGGACCATTTCCTTACACAACCCAAAAAAATAGACTCAAAATGGATGAAAGACCTCAGTGTGAGACAGGAATCCATCAAAATCCTTGAGGAGAACACAGGCAGCAACCTCTTCAACCTCAGCCACAGCAACTTCTTCCTAGAAACATTGCCAAAGGCAAGAGAAGCAAGGGCAAAAACGAACTACTGGGACTTCATCAAGATCAAAGCTTTTGCACAGCAAAAGAAATAGTCTACGAAACCAAAAGACAACTGACAGAATGGGAGAAGATATTTGCAAATGCCATATCAGATAAAGGGCTAGTATCCAAAATCTATAAAGAACTTATTAAACTCAACACCCAAAGAACAAATAATCCAATCAAGAAATGGGCAGAGGACATGAACAGACATTTCTGCAAAGAAGACATCCAGATGGCCAACAAACATGTGAAAAAGAGCTCCACATCACTGGGCATCAGGGAAATACAAATCAAAACCACAGTGAGATGCCACCTCACACCAGTCAGAATGGCTAAAATTAACAAGTCTGGAAATGACAGGTGTTGGAGAGGATGCGGAGAAATTGCCACCACTGTTGGTGGTAATGCAGGCTGGTGCAGCCACTCTGGAAAACTGCATGGAGGTTCCTCAAAAAGTTGAAAATAGAGCTACTCTATGACCCAGCAATCACACTACTGGGTATTTACCCTACAGACACAAATGTAGTGATCCAAAGAGGCATGTGCACCTCAATGTTTATAGCAGCAATATCCACAATAGCCAAACTCTGGAAAAAATCTAGATGTCCATTAACAGATGAATGGATAAAGAAGATTTGGTATATATATATATACACACATATATATATAATGGAATACTATGCAGCTATCAAAAGAAATGAAACTTGTCAATTGCAATGATGTGGATAGAACTAGAGGGTATTATGCTGAGTGAAATAAGTCAATCAGAGAAAGACAATCATAATATGATCTCCCTGATATGAGGAATTTGAGAGGAAAAGTGGGAGGTGTTGGGGGGTAGGGAAGGAAAATTAAATAAGATGGGATCAGGAGGGAGACAAACCATAAGAGACTCTTAATCTCACAAAACAAACTGAGAGTTGCTGAGGGGAGGTGGGTAAGGAGAGGGTGGTTGGGTTATGGACATTGGGGAGGGTATGTGCTATGGTGAGTGCTGTGAAGTGTGTAAGCCTGATGATTCACAGGCTTGTACCCCTGGGGCTAATAATACATTATATGTTAATAAAAAATTAAAATAAAAAATGAGTTGAGAAAGGGCAGTGAACAAGGCGAGCAAATTACTAACTGAGCAATTTGCATAATTAGCAAGGGAAGTATTTTCAGGCTGACGTTTTCCTGGTCCCTCATATAATACATCAGCTAGGTCTGTGTGTTAGGCCCACTGTGTTGTCAGAATATAAAAATGAACGTTATTTCAAGGCATTACTGGTTTAACAACAAAAGCCCCCACCATTAGATGCATAACAATGAGAAGTTCTTAGAAACAACTCAACCATTTGTGATCACCTCATTTTTTCCTGCCATGGATCTCCAGAAGAGATCAGGGGAATCATTCACTTTCATTACTGACCTCTGCAATGCTTTTCAGGAATCATCCATTGGCTTAAAAGTACACAAGTCTTTGTAGTTAGTTTCTGTTGACTACAGAGTTACAAGCTGTGCTAATTATTTTTCTTTCTCTGTGATTTGTTAAGGGATCCTGCAGGTTTGTGTTTTTGCAGAATATTTTGCTAATCAAGCCATATACACATATTTTAAAAATCTACAATTATTTTTCAGCTATCCAGGAGTTGTTTTTTTTCCGTTATGTTCACCTCAACACAACCATTTTATAGATTATTTAGGCCCTCCCTTTAAAAGTCAGCATATGAAGCTTCACTAGGTAAAACTCTAATCATGGAACCTTTCTTTCTGTAAGTGGGGCTCAAACTCATGACCCTAAGATCCAGAGTTGCATAGTTTACCAACTGAGCGAGTCAGGTGCCCCTAACCTTGGAACTTTTCTGGTAGATTTGGTGGGAGAAAACACAGATGAAGTTTGGCAAAGTCTTTAGTACATGTATCATTGTCAGTACAAGATACTGTGGAACTGATATTCAAGAGCGGGCAAGTAGAGACTTGTGACCAAGAAATGAAATGCTAAATTTTTTGAAGCAATGGTAATGTATTATATGAATGTCTGTATTCATAATTTCCATGTGGAAGCTGCTCAGTGAATATTTAAAACAAAAGAATGAGGTATTTCATGGCAAGGAATTGGATCCCAGTCTCTGCCAAGATGAGAAATGCCTCTCTAATAGGGTACCACTAGGCTGGACCCTCTATTGCTCAGGTGGCTTTGGGAAGGGTGGCAATGACTCTCATGCCTGCATGGATTTTCCACTCATTGTGGAATCCCAGAACAGAAGGAAGAGAGGAAGAAGGAAGGAAGCCCAGCAACAATGGCCTTAGCATAAAGTATGAAAATCTCTTTTGTATAGCCAGGAAAAAAGAACATTTACCTAAAATACCCACGGTAAGATGTGCTTCAGGTGAGAAACTATCATTAGCAGAATAAGACATAAACTGAGAAAAGTCATGATTCAGTATTTCCTAACATTTGCTGATAAGGATAGACAGGTGAAGTCAAATGCTCAGTTTAGCCTCCTCCGCTGCCTGGGCCCTTTGAGGTGTTGGGGGTGGGGGTGGTGGTGGTGGCCACAGCTAGTCTACTGCTTCAGAAAATACAAACCCACCTTTTAAAAAGAATAATGAAAATTTAACCTACATGCATTCTTATCAGGGAAGTGGAGAATATGATTTTTTTTTCATATTTTATGAAATGTGAGGAAAAGTTTTAAAGTCATATTAAAGGAGAAAACTCGTTTCCAAGGTAAAGGAAAGTCCAAGAGAAGAAAAAATTAGTTCCTAACAAAAATCGATGTTGGGTAGAGTGAAACACTGGAGGAAAAAAACATGGATGAGATGGTCTGAGAAAGCCAGGATATCTGCTCTCTCTCTCTCTCACTATGTAATTATATATGCATATAATTACATATATATATATACACACATAAGACTTTTTAGTATATTTGAAGAAATCTTTTTTTCTAATAAATAGCATTTAAAAAATATAGAGCAAAAAGAAAATAAGCTTTTGCTGTTTTCTGCCTTTAACTGAAGTAGTTTTCAAAGACCCCTATTTCCTAATGCCTCCATTGGTCTATCATGGTGCCCCATACCATGTCATTTTTAGAAGCTTTAGTTATAATGTATTTGCATGAAAGGTAATTGAAGCTTCTTCTTATAATGCATGAGTCCCCTACTCTCATGACCTAATCTAACCCTATATAATTATCCCCCCAAAGCCCCATCTCCAAATACCACTATATTGGGGATTTGAGCTTCAACATATGGGTGGAAGCAGAACAAGAACTTTCAGAAGGCTTAAATTCTAAACTTACAATAACTTACCTGGATATTAATGTAAGCAAATAGCTGGGCTTTAAGGGAAGGGAGGTTGTGCAGATACTGTTGGGGGTGCAGAAGTCAGAAAGAGAAGCTCTCTAGAAAATGGGCAGTTACATTAAGGGAGCCACAAGGGGGCTGGGAAGGCACTAAAAACATCAAGATTCTGGGAGTCTGGTGCAAGAAAAAGGGAAAAATGAATGGGAAAGGGAGGGTTCATGGGGGGTAACAGAATGTTTTGTTGACTTATTAGCTCTGCTTAGGGCAAAGCCCCATCACAGGCAGATTTTAGATTTTTCAAAGGCTCTTTCTTTCTCTGAAGCCAAGCTGCCTGAGGTATTTAGAATCTTCATATTTGTTCCAATCACCATGGATGTACAGATACTAAGTGTTCGGGCTTTAGATAATGAAGCCAGACTGGTGAAGACTTCTGTGAAGTCACATCCTGCATTTTCAAACGTCTAAAGGGCTAGGTACCAACAGAGCGCAGAATGAATAAGTGAATGCTAGCTACATTAATTAATCTCTGAACACACAAACAATAAATCTGATTCCAAAAATATGTTAGAACACCGTCTGTAAAGACAGTTTGAAACTGGTTAGCAGAAGTTATTTTAGCTTAAAAGTCTTGTGTTTTATTTCAGAAATGAAAGTGAGAAGCTGCAGAGACAACAGCTGTTACTTTTGAACATAAAGTGTTAGAAGGGAAGTAGAAATTTATCTAAAGTTCACAGATGTCTCCAGTCAACAACAATAGATGTCACTAATCATTTCCTAGTATTTGGAGAGTTATGACTCATCCTCTAGTTGGCTGAATTTTTTGGTGGCAGTGGGAATTGACCTATAAAACAAACAAAAAAGTAAATCTGTACAGCAACTAAAAAATAATGAGCATGTTTCTCAAAATTTTTAAAATTATTACCACGGAGGTCTATTTACTTGGCTAAAATTCATCTAATAGATTTCTTATGCAAGTTAATATTGTGACAGGCTTCAATTAATTGTGATGTTTCTGTTAGACTTTAAATATTTCTGTTAGACTTTCAGCCCATTTGAATATGTTAGAAATTATGATATTAGAATAAGGCAAATTTTATTTGCTCTAAATGAAGGGAGAAAGGCTATTTATTTATTTATGCCTAAAAGTTCCCACTTAAGAGAGTAATATCAAAACCTCTTATCATAGTTAATCCCCTTTCGGGTTCAGGTCTCCAACTGAGAGGGAGAATGAAGATACTCAATTTTGCCTTAAAAGCGAGTTCAAGCAGAATTTCTCTTAGCTATAACTATATTTTGATTTGTGTGTGAAGTTCCTTAAAGACTGTCTATTCAGAAACTTCTCTCTGAATTAATTCAAATGTTACACAATTGGCAAAAATACTCACTTGCCTTGGATAGAGGTTCGCAACTAGTTGACCTTAATTATGGCATTGACATGTGGCAGGACTGACTTTATGGGTGTGTGACTGGTGTAGTTGCACTGGGTCCCATGCTCAGAAAAGCATAATGTTTGGTTGACTTCTTTATGGCCATCATTTGGAGATTCTTAGTAATCATTGAACAAGGGACCCTGTGTTTGCACTTTGCACTGGGTCCTACAAATGATGTGGCTAGTCCTGGCACTTGTAAGAAGTACAGTAAATTGTCAAGGTTCTGGACAATTTCCAAAGACACTGCAGTCTCTAGCACTTGGGGTACCTATCCCCATTTTGACAAGGCAATTAAGGGTGATATACAGACCCAGGCTTCCTCAGAGTGATGTGCTACCAAGTTCCCTCACTGAATGTAGGATGGTGAGAGTGATCTTTAATAGAATGTACAGTTTTCTGTGACACAAAGAGTAAGGACCTTTAGAATCTGTGTATTCAATAATGTAAACTTTGTCTTATGTTCTGCTAGGAGAGGGAAATGACTTGTGTGAGATGCAGGAAGGGAAGCTGGGATTAGATGTAGCCATTACCCCCAAGCACATCCTGTCTCATAGAAAGATTCCAGTCCACATACACTGAGAGCAATGAAGACAGAGTAACACTGAGAATCATACAAAAATGTTACTTATATGACACAGATTCTCTCCCAATCAGGATCCTAATGGAGGTTTACTGCAATTCATTATTAGATTCACAGAAGCTAAATGTGTTACCAAAGGTCATATAGCAAGTTGAGGTAAACATCAAACATGGTGTTTTAAATCTGTACCATTTTCAGATGTTTTCTCCACTTGTTAAAAATCATTGAGCCTTGTTTATCCATTCATCTGTTGAAGGGCATCTTAGTTCTTTCCACAGTTTGGTGACTATGGCCATTGCTGCTATGAACACTGAGGTTCATATGACCCTTCTTTTCACTATATCAGTATCTTTGGGGTAAATACCCAGTAGTGCAATTCCAGGGTCATAGGGTAGCTCTATTTTTAATTTCTTAAGGAATCTCCACACTGTCTTCCAAAGTGGCTGCACCAGCTTGCATTCCCACCAACAGTGTAAGATGGTTCCCCTTTCTCCACACCTTCTCTAACACATGTTGTTTACTGCCTTGTTGGTTTTGACCATTCTAACTGGTGTAAGGTGGTATCTCAATGTGGTTTTGATTTGAATCTCCCTGATGGCTAATGATGATGATCATTTTTTCATGTGTCTCTTAGCCATTTGTATGTCTTCTTTGGAGAAGTGTCTGTTCATGTCTTCTGCCCATTTTTTAACATGATTATTTGTTTTATGTGTGTTGAGTTTGAAGAGTTCTTTATAGACCTTGGGTATCGGCCCTTTGTCTGTAGTGCCATTAGTGCCATTTGTGAATATCTTCTCCCATTCTGTGGGTTGCCTCTTTATTTTGTTGACTCTTTTCTTTGCTGTGCAGAAACTTTTTTTTTTAAGATTTTATTTGTTTATTTGACAGAGACACAGCAAGAAAGGGAAGAGAAACAGAGGGAGTGGGTGAGGGAGAAGCAGGCTTCCTTCTGAGCAGGGAGCCACATTCGGGGCTCGACCCCAGGACCCTGGGATCATGACCTGAGCCAAAAGCAGCTGCTTAATGAAGAAAATTTGATCTTAAGGAAAATACGGTACATATAAACAATGGAGTATTATGCCTCCATCAGAAAGGATGAATACCCAACTTTTGTATCAACATGGATGGGACTGGAAGAGATTATGCTGAGTGAAGTAAATCAAGAAGAGAGAGTCAATTATCATATGGTTTCACTTACTTGTGGAGCATAAGGAATAACACAGAGGACATTGGGAGATGGAGAGAAGTGAGTTGGGGGAAATTGGACCGGGAGACAAATCCTGAGAGACTGTGGGCTCTGAGAAACAAACAGAGGGTTTTGGAGGGGAGGGGGTATGTTGGGTGAGCCTGGTAGTGGGTATTATGGAAGGCACGTATTGCATGGAGCACTGGGTGTGGTGCATGAACAACGAATTTTGGGACACTGAAAAAAAATAAAATTAATTAAAAAAAAAAGGATGTACAAGGGGAAAGAGAGAAACTCTTCAATAAATGGTGCTGGGAAAACTGGAAAAAAAAATCATGGAGCCTTGGGCACCTGGGTGGCTCAGTCAGTTAAATGTCTGCCTTTGGCTCAGGTCAGGATCTCAGGGTCCTGAGATCGAGCCCCACACTGGGTTCTTTGCTCACTGGGAAGTCTGCCTTTCCCTCTGCCCCATACCTGGTGTGTGCATGCACTCTCTCTCTCACACACACTCTCTCTCAAAAATAAATAAATAAATATTTAAAAAGAAATAGTTGAGCCTCTAATTAGAAGTTCTGCCCCCATAATGGGGGTTCTATTGAAGTAAATGAGGTAATCTTTTCTCTACAGTCTCCCAGCCCAGAGCAACTGTTTAGGTGGTGGGAAGGGAACAGGGCATCATAAATACTACAGAAAAGAAGAGCAAGCCTCTGAATACTGGCATTGAAAGAAAACATTATGATTAACTTGTCAATCTCTCCTTCTCTCCAAATTCCACCTGATGGAAACCCCTCTCAAGGGCTGCTGGATTATGAGCAGTTCATCTCAAAATTCCCCTCCATTGAAGAATTCTAATTGTTCCAAAGTTCTGGCTTAAGTTGAACTGACATGTGACTTACTGTAAATTTGAATAGAATATGGTCTCTGCTCTCAATCCTGCAGATGAATACAGCCATAAACAGAGAATACCGATACACATGTGATGAAGTCATAGTGGAGAAACCCACAAAACCTATTTAGAGAGGCACACTGCTAGAATCATTGGGTAGGGTTTCAGAGGACCAGCTCCATGACAAGGACTGTGAATGGCAAATTATGAACTGTTCTCTGTTTCTTCAGTATTCCTATTAATGTGAACTACCTCATTTAAACCCACTCCACCAGATCTGCTCTGCCTTTTGCAGTAAGAGTTTGGTCCCTGTGATGAGAGCATTTTTTCACATATGAAGCTTGCATTAGCGTTAGTGCCAGAAGCATCATTATTTTGTTGGCTTATGCTGAACCTGTATTTTGATCAGTGAGGCATAGGGCAGGTGTCCTACACTATCATATGCTTGGAAATCTAAGAGAAGACTTTCCTAATCTTTTCTAATTTTCTCTCTTTAGTACCGACCAAAAGAATGAGATCTTGTCATTTGCGACAACGTGGATGGACCTAGAGTGTATTATTAAAGTGAAATGATTCAGACAAAGAAAAATACCATATGATTCACTTATGTGTGGAATCTAAAAACAACAAACAAACAAACAAACAAACAAAAAACCAAAAAGCAGAATCAGCCTATAAATACAGAGAACAAATGAGTAGTTGCCAGAGGGGAAGCTGATGGGAAAATTGGCAAAATAGGAGAAGGTGAGTGAAAGGTATAGACTTACAGTTATGGAATGAATAAATTATGGGGTTGAAAGGTACAACACAGGGAATACAGATGATGGGATGGTACTATAATATCACTGTATAGTGACAGATGGGAGCTACATTTGTGGTGAGCACAGTATAATGTATACAGTTGCTACTTGTGGAATCACTAGGTCGTACACCTCAAACTAATGTCACTAGGTCGTACACCTCAAACTAATGTAACGTTATGTGTCAACTATAGTTAAGAAAGTTTGGTAACTGTGTCTTCAGTATTTTTAAATCAGAAAAAATCCACAAGGCCACAAAACAAAACAAATCCAAAGCACCATTATAAAGCCTAAAACAGGGCCACATGGTCTTCTTCCAGCAGTTTCCCCAAGTGTCAACAGAGCTTACTCACCATTAAATAGGCTTCTTAAAATTACCCAATTGATGTTAACAGTGGATCTCACTACCTGAGTGCCTCCTAGCACTTTCATCTAAAATGTGAATAAGACAGTCTTATTATTGGGGCACTTGGATGGCTCAGCCAGTTAAGCATCTGACTCTTGGTTTCGGCTCAGGTCATGATCTCGGGGTGCGGGGATGGAGCCCCAAGATGGGCTCAGTGCTTAGTGAGGAGTCTGCTGGAGATTCTCTCTCAATAAATAAATAAATCTTTAAAGAAAAAAAAAGTTTTGTTATTATGTGTTGTTGCTGAGCCCAGATGGATCACAGGGATTATCATATACTTAAAAAAAATCCACTCAGACTGATTATTTAAAATTTTGTTGGAACAGTTTCTCACCCCTCACACTGTAATTTTCTCAAATAGCTTGTCTCTCTTTTTGAAAACTTAGAACACTGGCTTAATCCCCCATTTTCGGAGTGTGCTCTCCCCCATTTTCATCGTTGTTCAGACTACGATGTCGTGTGTTGTCCCTTTAGTATCCAGTTAGGGTCCAATTCTTCACTTGCTAAATAGAAATCATAGATTATTTTATCACTTGTTTGGGACCTCCAACACATTTCTATTAAATAGATTATCTTCCTGTCTCTGGAAGACTGAACTAAAATTGGATTTGAGTAGGAGGACCTTCTCTCTTCAGCTGCTAGCATTTTTATCATTTTCCTTAAGCACTTGGGATTATGACTTTCTATTTCTCTTTCATGTCGTGGAATATATATATTTGTTAGCACTTTTCTTGAGACTTCAGCTCATTCTGGCATACTTTTCCTGAACAAATTCCCTCTGAATCACACGTTTTCGTACTCATTTGCGATTTTGTGTTTCTCTTTCCCTCCTACAAAGATTTTGAAAATCTGAGACTCTGTCCACTGCACTGGGCACTTTCTGTAGTTCTATAACTGCTAATGTTAACTGCACATTTAGGATTTTCTGTTTTACATTCATGATATGTAAATTTTTATGCATTGTTGAAATCAATTTACCAATATGACTTAATGTATCTAAGCTTTTGATGCTGTGAGGTTGACTTATATTTCTTTTGTGTACTATCCTTGTCTAGTTTTGAAATTTTAGTTATATAAATCTCATAAAATGAAAAGGGTAACTTTGCTTCTATTGTAATCTCTAGGAAAGTTTGTGAAAGTCAGGGATAAACCATTTGGGAAGGTTTCCTAAAACCTGTCTATAATAGCTTCTAGACTTGGTGTCATTAGAGAGTGGAGAAAGGAGAGAAATTTTGACTAGCTATTGCATTTGCTTAATATCCACTGATCCACTCAGGGATCCAAATTCTTAAAACAGGTTGGTCATATGTTTATTTTAAAAAATTTTCTACTACATACACATTTTATAATTTATAGGTATTAAATCATTCATTGTATTTATGATTTCAAAAATAACTATTATGCTATCATTGCATGTTATATATACTATATATAATATATACAAACACATTCACACATATGCACACATATATACACTATAGCACATAAATATGTGTGTAGGTATAGTACATATATAGTACATACATGTGTATATTTTGGGGGCAGGAGATAGGTTTCTCTCTTTGAGAGGTTTTGCTTGAATTTTATCTATTTCATTCATTTTTTGGGAATATAGCAGACATTTCACCTTTAAACAAGATTTGATGTCAGGCCTCAAAATCAATTTTCAACTTGTTCTAGAAAGTCATTGTCCGTATCCTTCTGCTTATGTGGCTAGAAATGTATGTATATGATAATACCACTTGTGAATTTCTATTCATTTCTTCTCAAAAGCCCCCATGCTGTGCTTCTACTCCATTCCTTTGAGAAGTACTGCCTGACTCTACCAGATCTAGCTAGGAACTCCATCCACTCTGCTCTCTTCCTTCCTGTCCTTGACTCCATTCTAATAAGTAATGTGTTTACTGGTCATGCTTTATCTAAACACCAAGACTCCTCAGTATATTGTAATGTTCTTGGGAGTAAATGCAGTGACTTTTGTTTGTGGCCTCCAAAGTCCCTCAGTGTGTTTAGTATACAGTAGACTCTGAAAAAAATGAATTTGAATTTTTAACACTTATTACTCTTAATTTCTCCTTCAAGAAGCACAAGAAAAATTGGTAGTTTGAATATATTTTGAGAGGTCAGAAGATGTGGAATTATTTTTCTAGGACTGCACACTCACTAATATGATATGCCAAACCTATTTATTGATTTATAAAGTATCTTTCTCTAGAAATAATTTCAACAGAGATTCCTCAAATATTATTACAGGTTTTCTTCTGTGGCCACGATGGCATTCCTGCCTTTACCTGTGAATACACAGATCATACTCTATTCTTTGAAGCATGAAACAGGGCTTCACTGTTCATTGTTTAGGCTCATCATCTCAAGGAAGAGGCTTATGCCTTTTAAAATCCATCAAATTAAAGCCTCTTATTCATCTTCTCTCATTAAATCATGTTCTCTGCTTATACAATTTTTAGGACTTTGATTTATCTTAACCATATTAGCACTTTTTGCCCCCTGATGAGTTTTCATTCTGCTAACAAAAGATGTACAATTGGAAAAGTCTTGTCTTTTAGGCATTTGCTCCAACTATGGGAATTTGCAAATTCTCCCTATGGGCTTGCCTGAAATTAAAGTAACAAGACCAATTTCAGTTATTTTAATAAGAAGATATTTAAAATGCTTAGTTAAATTCACCTATTTCAACAAGAACATATGATTCTGAAAAGAACAAAAAATTGGCTACACCATGTGGTAGAGGACACCATCTAAACCACGACACTATAGATTATTATATTTTCTAAGTAGTTACAATGTCTATTCTATTTTTTAGCCACTCAATATCTTTATTAAACATGAGTAGATGAGTTTTGGCATCGTTTTATCTTCCCAGATACACGTCTTGTAATATTCAAGCCTTATTACCCAGTTGTGATATCTTGGGATATAATGACTACATCTATATCCTCTTCGTAACTTTCATAAAGGTACCAACTGTGATCATATACTCTCCTCACATTTATTTGAAAGACAGAAATACCTCAAATCAAATTTTATTCTCACTTCAGAGTCTCACAATTTTGGACTCCTATTGGACCTACTTCCAGTATGATGTTTTTCAATATTTTTATGATTCCTTTCACTTTTTACTTCCTTTGTTCTTCTTTTCTTCTCTTTGTGCCTTCCCCCCACTTTCTCAAGTAACACTGTAATTCAGAGCATAGGAATGTGTGAAAATATCTTTTTTATTTTCTGCTTAATCTGTGTGATATAAAACAGGTGAGGAAGGACAGCTAAATTCTCTTAGGTTCTCTTTGCTTGTAGGTTGTAAGAGAAAGTGGTCAGCAAAAGACTCGTTGGCATGCTATTCCAGGCATATGAAAATTAGTGCCAGGAAATTTTAAATTCATGCATTCCAGGACCTCCTGAGACCCACCAGCAGCTTTAAAAAAGATTCTATGGTAGTTTCCATGAAATTATTTCTGAAAGCATGAGAGAGCCAAGAATTATAAATATGGAGGGACCTGAAGGGCATGTTTTATGTCTGTGCCTCTGTGTGAAGGGATAACCATTTACAGCTTCTAGAACTAGGTTTCCTACTTGAGTGAAAGGGGAAAGGTAAGATAGTAATCAGTAAGGTCTGCCTCAGACATGAAGTACATGTATATTCACACAGAGACCCACACATATACAAACACACATATTAACATCTGCTGTTCAGCATATGAAAAGGGGACCCAGCTCTGCTTTTTAGTCTAAATATAAATTGATTAGATAATAAGAGAAAAATATATAAAGCAAGTATTTTTGGTCTCTGTATGTGCTAACGTGTATATTTGTTATTTTTTTAAAAGATTTTATTTATCTGTTTGACAGACAGAGATTACAAATAGGCAGAGAGGCAGGCAGAGAGAGAGGAAGGGAAGCAGGCTCCCCACTGAGCAGAGAGCCGGATGCAGGACTCAATCCCAGGACCCTGGGATCATGACCCAAGCCAAAGGCAGAGGTTTTAACCCACTGAGCCACCCAGGCACCCCTATATTTGTTATTTTTAACCCTCTGTTCCCTAGGCCCACTTGTAAAGGCAACCAATTTTAAAAATGGTAGCTGCAAATTCCATACTTGCGTTGTTCAGAGTTCAAGCAATAGCTTGCTTCACTTCTTTATTGTCAGACTTGAACCAATAAGTAATTGGCCTCGAGCAACATCTTAAATATCAGCCTCTAAAACCTATACAGTTGCCCCAGACACAGATGCTGTGGGAGTAGTGGGTCAGAGATGACAGATTGCATAAAACCACATCACAGAGCGCCAACAACCTCTCCAGCCTGCTTCTTGGACTCAGTGAGGAGATCAGGCTGGCTTGGCAATTATGCAGCAAAATAAGAGGAAGGTGGACTGATAATCTGCCATGAGAAAATTTAGGCGGAAGCTTCCCGTCCAAGCAGTGATAATTGCTTGTCCTGAAAGTTAAGACCAATTAAAGAATGGTCTTTGCTTGAATGACCTACTCTAGTTATTTATCCCCTGTTCCTCCCAGGATTCTCTGAGTGTATTTAGGAACGCACCTGTTCAACTATTGCAATGAACTATTTCTGACAGCTAATCTGTGGAGGGTAGAAAGAGGAAAACTGGGGGGCGCTAAAAAGACATCTGATTCAAGCCACCATTGTTTTTGTTTCTGAATATCCCTTAAAGGTTAGAAAGTGAACTAGGCAGGAAGATTCCTCTCTGTGCAGCTAGCCTCCAGCATTTATGGAGATGGCCGTGGGAATTTTAAGCCCACTTCCTTCTGCAAAGACTCTGAAGGGCTTCTGTTCACATGAAATCAGTGAAGCGACCTCTGCTAGGAATTGCCAGCAAGAGCATAAAGAGGATCAGAAAGGCCAGCTGACCTTCAGTGCTCATTTCGTTTGCTTCAACACCCTGTAAGAATTCTCTTAAAGATGCTGGCAAGTGCATCTTCAGAAGTGAGTGGTCATCACTTCTTGATTTCTCCCTCTGGGCATGCAGTTTTTCAGACTGATGAGCCCTCTCGTAGTCTGAATCAGGATGCGTAGTGAGGTGTTACCGTGAACACTTAGAGCCAAAATCTGGGGCCCCCACTAAGTGGGTACATTTATAGAGAGAGTTGTTTAGATCTACCTCTGTGCCTTCTAATCCATGTCTCTTTTTTTGACTGCACATTATATGGCCTTTCTTCTTTGAAGTGACCAAACTCCTGTCTCAGGGCCTCACAGAGGGATCTTCTCTAACACACTGTTCACTGGACCTGCTATACACCCTTAAGGCATAATCCTCATTCCTGTCACTGTCCCCAACCCACTGTGCAATCATCCATCTTTAAGTGCCATTTTTATTTTATTTTCTTGTTTTTGTTTTATTTTTGGAGAGCGTGTGCACATGTGTGCATGAGAGGGTGGACAGCATGGGAGAGGGAGAAGGAGGGAGAGATCCCCAAGCAAGCTCCACACCCAGCGCAGAGCCAGACACAACCCTGAGATCATGACCTGAGCTGCAATCAAGAGTCAGATGCTTAATCGACTGAGCCACCCAGGTGCCCCGTGAAGTGCCATTTTTAAAACAGGTAAATAATTATTTATATAATTAAGTGTTGAGTATATGTCTTTCCACAAGCACGTAAGCCCATGATGGAAGGACTGTGGGTCTCTTCTAGCTCAGGCACTCTTGTCTGATGCCAGAACCATCCTAGGCAATCAGTAATGCTGTAGATGGCACTATCTCATCTTAGAGGGATGAGCCCCCATGGAGACTGCCAGTGTAGAGTGCTTCACTCAAGTTTAGGGCCTCAGTTTCACTGGGCCTATAACTGTCAGTGGGCGCTGGGTTGATGTGTGGGTACATTTCAATGTGATCTATAAGTTCTAGCCCAGGGCCAAGAAAATTCCTCTGAAAAGGGCCACAGCAAAAGATTGTGGGCTTTGGAGACCTTTCAGTCTCTGTTGCCTTATGTTGCAGTATGAAAATTGCCGTGGGTAAAACACAAAATGAACAAGTGTGGCTACATTTTAATGAAGCTATTTAAAAGGCAGGCACCAGGACAGATATGATGACTGAGCCCCAGTTTGCCAAAGCCTGTTCTAGACAGTAATTTCTTCACTTAAGGTTTTAAAATCTGACAGAGACTACAGACTGTTATGGCTGTTCTGTTCATTTCCTGTCCTCAGGTATAACAGCATCTCACAGCTATATTATGAACAAAGAATGCAGACATTTGTTTGTGTGGGAGGAATGCAGCGATGACCCTTCCATCAATACTATTCACGATAACTATTGTTTCAGAGCGTCACATAAATCCAAAATAATTTAGCTCATGTTGCTGCAAACCATCCTTGAGAAGTTTTCATTGAAGCCTGATTGTTTTTATGTTATTTTTCGTATTAAAACTTGTGTTCTCCATTGCTTTCCTACAAAGATCATCTGTTGTTGTTTACTCTAAGGATGAGGGAGTTTTTAGGAATGATAGGAAATAATCTTTGACAGGTAAGGGATCAAATGGAGTCATTCAAACCATTCACTTTCCCTGTTAATTACAGCCAGGTGACTATTTTCAAAGAATTGTTCCCATCTCCATTAACCAGCTCTGTCTCCTCTCCTACTCAGGGAGTTGTATACATTGTGGATGTTTTGAGTTAAGCTCTAACATCCCTTACAGGGCTGGTATTTCAGACCAATATGAACGTTGACCACTTGCACTCACAACATGCCCGTAACACATGCATTATCCAGGGGAATTAATTGTTAGCAATGAATTCAGCATTCAGCCTTTAACATTTTTTATTCTGCCAGTGAGGCCAGAGCGTAAACCTGTTCTTTCAAGCAGGCTATTATTAATCTCTGGCTTTCACAAACGGCAAACAGCCACTGAATCCAGCTGACAGCACATATTCATTTAAAGACTAATAAGGAGAATTATCCATATTAGTTAAAACATATTCATCATCATGTTTAAATCCTTCCAGAGCTATTGCTGGAGCTGGACTAGAGTCTGCAAGACTGATGAACTTGTTTTAATTGTTATCTAAAGTTGAGGCATTGAGAAAATTTTCAAAATACATTCTGGAAATCATTTCGGCTTCATTTTGGGAAGACCATAATTTTGCAACAGACGTTATTTAATTTTTTTTTTTTTTTTTTGCTAAGGAAATAAATTTGAAACCCTCCAGTGTTTTCGTGGGACCAGATTTGGAGATGTCTCTTTACTTAGTGTTTAAATTGGGATTTTTGACTGTAACGGGCTCAAATACATGAGGTAAGAACAGAAATGGGAAACAGGTTTCAAAAAGTAGAACTTGAGAAAATGAGGGAGGAGTGATTCTGGAAGCTTGTCCTCTCTTCTCCAGTTTAGTTGCCCAAGGGAAATGCTTCCCTTGCTCTGTCCCTTTTTAATCATGCCAAGAATATTGTCAGCATCTCTCCAATTATTGTGCAGATTTATTTTTTTTTAAAGGTTTTATTTATTTGACAGACAGAGATCACAAGTAGGCAGAGAGTCAGGCAGAGAGAAAGGAGGAAGCAGGCCCCATGCAGAGCAAAGAGCCTGATGCGGGGCTCGATCCCAGGATCCTGGGATCATGACCCAAGCCAAAGGCAGAGGCTTTAACCCACTGAGCCACCCAGGCGCCCCATATTGTGCAGATTTAAAAGAATCTATTTTATAGTATAACTTTTGAGCCTCTTTAAAGAAAAAAAAAATGGATATTAAACCAAATGAACAGCATTTCAAATTTTGTAACTACTGAATATCTACATGAAAGTCTTAAGAATCCCATATTTTCAGAGTTTTTTTTTTTTTTTAATTAGTAGATGCTTTTTAATGCTTCTGTGGTTCATTTGCAAGAATGATCATCACTTTAAGGTAGTGACATGTGACTTACCCCATGTCTAGTCTAGTGTCTTCCCTGAGTTCTAACCTTCCTTTTCCAGTGTTATGGGAAAGTCTTTGAAGAGTTGATGCCTCAGGGGCAATTCTGAAATTGACTTCACCCTCTGATGTCAGTGAAGTGGAAGCTACAGTTGAAATGTACCTGCAGTTTGCCAGCAGGAGGCATATTTGACCATTTGTAAGATGCAAACAGCTGAGAATGCATTCATAAGTATTAAGATCTGGATGAAGTTCAGTTATGTCTGCATTTCTGTGTTCCTCTTGGATGCAGGGGTTGCAAAGTGCTACAAAAAGACTCATCTTGCTCATAATGAGGGTGTTGTAACAGCAGAAAAGGGCTATGAAATGAGAGTTTCCATCTGACGTCGTTTTTCACAGATCCCTCTAATCATTTGGTATGGCTTTATTTTTTCTTTTTTAAGATTTTTTGTTTATTTATTTGACACACAGAGAGAGATCACAAGTAGGCAGAGAGGCAGGCAGAGAGAGAGGAGGAAGCAGGCTCCCTGCTGAGCAGAGAGCCGGATGCTGGGCTTGATCCCAGGACCCTGAGATCATGACCTGAGCCGAAGGCAGAGGCCTAACCCAATGAGCCACCCAGGCGCCCCTGGTATGGCTTTATTAAATATTGCTTTACTCCCCTAAGCTTTAACTTCCATATTTCATTGAAATTATATCACTAGTTAAATAAGCCCAACTAATGCCTACTGAGGCTTTGTTTTATTTATGTGCATACAAACACAAAACGTAAAGTTCCAGAATAAAAATCCTGGACTATATTAAGAGAAAGGCAAAAGACTGCTTAAATAATGTCAGCACATTCAATGATTATTCAGTTAAAACTTCAGTGTTGATCTTTACTCAAATTTTCACTTTTTGTTGAGGGGGAAAATAGCTAAAAAGATTAGTAAGTCAGAGACAGTGGATCAGCCTTGAATATTATTGTGTGGTCCTGACTCTTCTACACGTTTCCCATGGTCTTCACACTTTATGTGGCCTCAGGACTCCTGCTCATCCAAACTAAGCCTCTCCAATTTTCCCACACTGCATTTTATCTCATAACTCTGTGAATGTGGAGGGACTGATTTCTGACAATAATTTGCTTTTCTGCTTCTCCTTCTATTTGTCCCTAGAATTTTGATTCAGTGTCACTTCCTATTAGCAGTGCTCCCTGCCTGCCGTAGTTGAGTTAGGGGCCCCTTTCTTGTGCATCATTATATCCTACCCTTATCCTTCCACAGCCCCTACTTTATGATATTTAAACACTTTTTCTTGGCTTACTTCTCTACACTTGGCTGTAACTTCCCTGAGGAGAGAGACACTATGTTGATTTTTATTTCCAGATACTCAGTGAGTAGATACATAGTAAACATGTATTGTATAGAAGGGCTTATGGAGTTTACCACAGAGCTATTTAGTTGTAGGGAGAGAAATGCCCAGAGAAATACATCTTTTTCTTGACTAAGAAATCTTTGTGGGACATTTTTGTTCTAGACAGATGATGAATATTTCTGTTGGACTTACATATAAAACCAAGCTTTGCCAAAAGTATGGGTCATTTTCATGAGGCTCAGATCTAGCCCGTGGCTTCTCATGCTGAGATCCTATGCAGTAAAGGATTAACTCAGCACAGCTGGGTTGTTCACACTCTGTGCATGCCACAGAAAGATTTAGCTCTTGTTGTGTTCCTCAGAGGTAATTTCTAAGCCCTTGAGATAGCCTCCCCGAGAGCATTTTGAAATGTGGACCCTCGGCCAAACCAGTCCATGTTAACATTGTGATTTATGGTGTGGCCCTTGAGGGGCTAAAGAGCAAGGTTAACCACATGGATGGTCAGCCATGCCAACAAGATGGTCTGCACCAAGGCTCAGGTAAACTTTCCCGGTTGGCAGTGCTCTGTATCACTATATAGAGCGTCTGGGAAAAAGAAGTGTTATACATGTGACTCCACTATGAGAGAGAAACTGGAAGTCTGTGGCTGGCTGGGTCTCCTGGAACCTGCCCTATGTATGCACCTTTTTCCTTTTGCTATAATAAACTTTATTCTCTGTGAGAGAATAGCTTTCTGGAGTGCCGTGAGTCCCTCTAGCAAACCACTGAACCTGAGTGCCGTCGTCTTCTGAACATTCGAATGCAGAATCCGAGCATCAGAAGAATGGTATAGAGAAACTTCTGGTCATTTCTGGTTATCTTATCTTAAAGCGCCTTATTCCTCTGCATGAGGGGGAAAAGGTTTGGAAACTATAGTGCAAAGCTTCAGTTTAACATTCCCTTCCCCTGATCTTCCGTAGAATTTTCTGGACCTTTGATGATAGCTTATGAACTTGATGCTAAACTCTACTTTTAGGTTAAATGTTGACTCTTAGAGTATATTAAATCAAACTAAAATCTGTTGTGGGACAGATTAGAGGAGAATCAAATTAGTTTCTGAGACTTCATCATATGCTTCATGGCCTTAGAGGTCAAAATATTTCCTGTAATCCACTTTATTGTAAATAACGTCTCACACAGATTTTAATTAGGGATGGGCTTCAAATGGATAAAGATGCAACTTGTACTGAAGTAAAATGGAAGCAAGAATGTTAGAGAGCTAGTAAGAAAAACAAAAGCTTGTCCATTATGGAAATTAAATTGGTTTAAGTATGAACATGCTTGTTTTAAGATGCAAAATACAACTCCTAGACAAACCACTAGGAGATAATCCAAAAATAGAAAGTTAAAAAAAATACTAAAAATATGTACTTAAGAGAAGGAAGTAATGGAGGAATAAGAAAACAAAAAAAAAAGCAAAAATATATAAAAAAGCAAATAGCAACTTGGGATATATAAATGCTATCTTACTAGAAAGGATAAAGTGAATGGACTAAACACTGCAAAGAAAAGGCAGAGACTGGAAGAACAGATAAAAAGCATCACCCTCTGGGGCGCCTGGGTGGCTCTGTGGGTTAATGCCTCTGCCTTTGGCTCAGGTCATGATCCTAGGGTCTTGGGATCGAGCCCCACATTGGGCTCTCTGCTCAGCAGGGAACCTGCTTCCCCTCCTCTCTCTCTATGCCTGCCTCTCTGCCTACTTGTGATCTCTGTTTTTCAAATAAATAAATAAATAACCTTTAAAAAATGTTTTTTTTTTTTTTAAAAAGCATCCTTTTATGTGCTGTATACATAAGGTAGGAAGATAAAAGTTCTGGATAAGTTATTAGTGGCAGACAAAACAGTGTTTTTTCAAACATTCCATATATTTCCCTTTACTTCTTTGACTCCTTACAGTACGATGGTTTCCTTGTTGCAGCCAAAGAAATGTGAATGGAAGTGTGTTATTTCTAGGGCCATAATTTTAAAAAACATACCCTCCTTTTGCAGCTCTCTCTTCTTCTTCCTTGGGGTCCTTGCAAGTTGCATCTGAGATGTTTGGAACCTTAAACTCTGAGCTACTGCCTGGTAAGGGAATGGCTTGACCCCCAATTGACTTTTCATAAGCAAGAAATGAACTTATTGCACTAAAACAGTTTTATTATTTATTACCAGGACCTAGTTTAACCCAATATGGGAACAGATACCTCCACAAATGAGGTATCAGTTTAATCTACCAAAAAATAGTGCTTTGTGTCATACAGAGGATTGCAAAAATGGATTTTTGAGCTGACCAAGAAGGGTCCCTTTTGTCAGCACTGTTTTATTCGACTTCTGTTAACACAGAAGTGTGTTATGAGTATGTCTTAAATATTGCTCTTAGAACAGGACTGAGGTAATCTTCCCTCCAATTCCCAGGGAGTCATTTTTTAAAAATATTTTTTATTTATTTATTTGACAGACAGAGATCACAAGTAGGCACAGAGGCAGGCAGAAAGAGAGAGGAGGAAGCAGGCACCCCGCTGAGCAGAGAGCCCGATGCAGGGCTCGATCCCAGGACCCTGAGATCATGACCTGAGCCAAAGGCAGAGGCTCAACCCGCTGAGCTGCCCAGGCACCCCGAGTCATTTTTTTTTCTAAGATTTTATTTATTCATTTGACAGAGAGAGAGATCACAAGCAGACAGAGAGGCAGGCAGAGAGAGAGGGAAAAGCAGGCTTCCTGCTGAGCAGAGAGCCCGACATGGGGCTCGATTCCAGGACCCTGAGATCATGACCTGAGCAGAAAGCAGGGGCTTAACCCAATGAACCACCCAGGCGCCCCATTTTCCCATAGAGTCTTATCTGGCCTGATTATGTCAGTCACTGATAAGCAGACCCCATTCATAAAATTGTTAGGGAACCAGTTTTTAGAAGATATATAGTTATGTATTGTCGACCAACAAGCCCCAAGTATGAGTAAGACAGAAAGAAAAAGGAAAGAGAAAAGAACTGGCATTCTTTCAGTTGTTCATGTAAAAACCCGGAGTTATCCTTGACCCCTTTCTGCCTCTCACACTCCAGATCCACTCCTGCAGACCATCCTTCCTATGCAGCCTTCAAATTATATACAGAGTCTAACTACTTTTTTTTTAGGATATGTGCTGCCGAAGCGAGCTCAAAGTCTAACTACTTCTTATCATCTCAGTTGCTGCTCTGGGCTAAGCGACCCTCATTTTTTTTTTTTTTAAACCAGGATTAATAAAAGCTTTTAAACTGGTCTACCTGCTTTTCTACGTGTCTCCCTTCTATCTATTCTCGAAAGAGCAGCCAGAGTGATCCTATTTAAAGGTAGTCAGATCACGTGGCTTCTCTGCTTCCTCTCCCTCAGGCATGTCCTCTCCATCGGAGTAAAAGCAAAAGCCCAAACCAAGACCTAAAAGCCATGTGTGGTATTTCTTTTTTTTTTTTTTTAAGATCCCATTTATTTGTGAGAGAGAGAGAGCGAGCGAGCACAGGCAGACAGAGTGGTAGGCAGAGGCAGAGGGAGAAGCAGGCTCCCTGCCGAGCAAGGAGCCCGATGTGGGACTCGATCCCAGGACGCTGGGATCATGACCTGAGCCGAAGGCAGCTCCTTAACCAACTGAGCCACCCAGGCGTCCCCATGTGTGGTATTTCTGACCCTTGTCCCCCACAACTTCCACCCTTGCTCTCTCTGCTCCCTTGCAGTTCTACATAGGTCAGGCATGTTTTTGCCTTCATGTTTTTGTATCAGTTCTTTCTTCTCCTTGGAATGAGTGTTTTCAAGTAAGCACATGGCTCATGCTCTGGCTTTATTGCAGCATTGCCATTTCATTAGGCTGTCCTGACTCGTCAGGCCATCATTTTATTCCAAATGTACCCCTTCCCATCCCTCCTCTCTACATTATTTTTCTCCTTCCTTTTCACTTTGTACACCCTTCACATGTCTTTTTTTTTTTTGTTTAATTAATTTATTTATTTGACAGAGATCACAAGTAGGCAGAGAGGCAGGTAAAGAGAGAGGGGGGTAGCAGGCTCCCTGCTGAGCAGAGAGCCTGATGTGGGGCTCTATCCCAGGACCCCGGGATCATGACCTGAGCCGAAGGCAGAGGCTTTAACCCAGTGAGCCATGCAGGTGCTCCTGACTTGTGTCTTCTTTATTCTGTTTCTCCCACATAAAGAATGCCCCACGGGGCAAGGATTTTTGTCTCTGTGCCTAGGACAGAGGTTGGTACCCTGGAGTAGTCAATAATCATATTTCCGTGTGGCAGATGCAAAGCTGGACTTTTTAAAATAAATTTTCACTTAATCTTCATAATCATCTTATTATGTAGCTACTTCTGTCTCCTTTTTAAAAGATGAAGACACTGGAACTAAGAGAGGTTAAAATATGTGAATCTGGGTCTTCCTGACTTCAAAGCCATTGTTCTTTATTACATCTCAGTTACTTATACTCAGGGAATATAAGTGTTATGTGACAGGTCCTTAGGTCTTTATTTCCTTTTTATCTGGGGCTCGATTCAATCTTCCTTTTGCTCTCTCGCTTTTCATGTTAACACTGCAAAGACGGCCCACTGTGAAGCCCAGCTTAGCCACACTGTCACCATCTCCTCTAAAATCTCACTAGTTGGAGTAGAGCTGTCAGCTTTTTGCGAAAATGGCAAGCCTCTCCGTGAAATAAAAGGCCAATGACATGGTGTACCTTGTAAAAGCTATCATGGTGGAAAAGAACATACAAGAGTGTTCACATCATGAAGAGAAATGTCACCAGATGCATATAATTTTGAAATTCTTACCTATATTTTTTATAGACGCTACTTGGGTTAACAGTTCTGAGACAATAAAAGAAAGACACAATCATTTTGTTCAGCTCAAGTACTCCAAATGGGAAAAAAAAAAGGTTCTCTATAAAAGTGAGTATCAGGTGAGTAGTTTCTGAAATATTGCCTATCGATCTAATCAAAAGAGACCATTCAAAATGAATATAGTCCAGGTTTATGTAATATTTAGAATAAGTCAAATGGCTGGTACTTTTGAGGTAAAAGTTTTATGATACCTGAATAGTAATGGCAGAAAAGTCAAGGTCAGAAAAAGATAAATTTGGAATGAAAAGTGAAACCAAGTGGAATTGCTAGAAATCGAGTCATTAAGAATGAAGGAAAAACTAAACAGGAAGCATTGCTGCCCATGTCAGTCCAAGATTTATGTGAACAAGGATATTTGAGAATTCATGGTGTAAAAAAAGAGCAACAAGGTGAGAAGCCTTTAATCCTTAGTTCCTTCAGTTTGGATTTTTAAACTTCTTACAATGAACAATAATAAATGCCATAAAAAGAATGTTTGTTAAAAGTTATCAAAATATACATATATCTATGTTTTGGTGTGTGTGTGTGTGTGTACATAAGGGACACACATACATTTCCCAAACAGCTTCTATATACACAAGTAAGTCATCATTTTAGATGTTGACACATATATTTGAATATTGTGTTTTTTGAGGATTCCAGAACAGAATATTAATTGCATGGCTTTTGGGAATAATAAACTGCTCCATATGAATGATAAAATCTGTAATAGTACATATTTGGGCTTATGTCATATGTCTTATTAACACATACTTTTTGGTTTATATCAAATGACAGAAAACTTAGAATTTTATAGTTTCAGGAAAGTTTGAATTTAGAAAGCTATTCACCATAGATTATTTAGGGGCATTAATGGAGCTGCGTAATTGAAATGCTGAAAATGTAAATTAATTGGCTTGTAAATGAGACAGGTATGACAAGTAAATGAGGTCCTGGGGGTCTGTTTTCATTCAGCTACTGAGTTGCAGGAGAAAGTGAGAATGTTTACAGAGGTTAATGGAATAATTATGCAGGATTTATCAATTCTATTAAAACTACATTTAAAATATAATGTTATATTGTACACCTTAAATTATAAAATGGGCTTTCTTAGAATTCAAATCTTCAGAAGTCAAAAAGAGACATTTTGCATTATCATGGAAAGGTAACTGTCTTTTTAAAATTAGGGATTTATTTACAACTTTCTCTTTCTATTCAGTTTCCGGTCTTTTATACAAGAGTCATTTGTCTTCAAGGTTAGTTCACCTAAGTCATAGAGGAGAGAAAAGCCAAGGGCTAAATACAAAAGAATACCATGGCCATTATGCAGATTTCACAAATACCATTACTTAGAAAGGCATATCTCCAGATAGAGACTATTTTAAATATTAACAAGTATAAGCTCCTTATTTCTTGCTCTTCTTTCTTCTTTTTTCCCTGATTTTATCATCTCTGGATTGCTTCTTCCCGTAAATTCTTAATACGCTGGCTGAAATGATGGGAATGGAAGCCAAGAACAAGCTTTCACCTAAGTAAGAATCTATGGGTCCAGGGATTAGTGATGCCTCCACAAAGCTTCGAAAACCATTACCTTCATTCCTCCTCTTTTGGGGTAAATTCCCCCAGACACCCAAGAGGAGTTAAGCTCAAACCACTTTACAAGCCTATCATATTAATCTTCCCAATATCCCTCCAGTTAGTTTTATGCCTAGAGATTCATCTTTTCCTAGATAGCACTCATCTCTATTCACCTAAACTTCTGCTTTTTTTCGAGTGCCTTTTTGAACTTCAGTGGATCAATAATTTTTGTTTTAAGAAACATTATTCCAACTCATTAAGATTCTAAATTTTCTTAAATAAAAATGTCATCTAAAAATTGAAAGTATGAGAATATATTATCTGCATGTTTATAATCTAAATTAAAAACAATTTTTTAATTTAAAAATTTTTTAAGATTTTATTTACTTATGAGAGAGAGATCAAGAGAGCAAGCACACGCAGGGAGAAGAGTAGGCAGAGGTAAGCACCCTGCTGAGCAAGGAGCCTGATGTGGGACTGGATCCCAGGACTCTGGGATCATGACCTGAGCTGAAGGCAGGCACTTAACCAACTAAGCCACCCAGGCATGCCAATTATTATTATTATTATTTTTTTTTTAGTATATGTGCTACAGAAGCGAGCACCAATTTTTTTTTTTTTTTTTTTAGACAAGAGGTATAGAACGGTTTTTCAACCTTGGCACTGACATTCTGGACAGATAATTCTGTGTTGTGGGGGGAGGAGGCTGTTATATATTGTAGGATATTTAACAGGATTCTTGGCCTCTACCTACTAGATGCCACCAAACTGGGACAACTCTGTTGTCTCTACATACTGTAAAATGTAATCCTAGGGGAAGACAAATTGCTCCAGTTAAAAACCACTGGGCAGGGGTACCTGGGTGGCTCAGTGGGTTAAGCCTCTGCCTTCGGCTTGGGTCATGATCCCAGGATCCTGGGATCGAGCCCCGCATTGGGCTCTCTGCTCGGCAGGGAGCCTGCTTCCTCCTCTCTCTCCCTCTGCCTGCCTCTCTACCTACTTGTGATCTCTCTCTGTCAGATAAATAAAATCTTAAAAAACAAACAAACAAACAAACAAACAAACAAAAAAACCACTGGGCATTATAGTTAACTTTATTTTAATCATAAATATTCACATGTATGCCCTTAGCTCTCAATGAAATATCACAACTCTCCTTGCTGCAATTCTCCATCCAGAGAGCAGAGTTGCTTATATGTTTATACAGCTGTTAATCGATAGGGGACTTTAGGCAAATCTATAGTGAATGAGACTCTGCAGGCTAATTCATTGGCTTTAGCTTTCATAATGAAGGAGAAACTAACAGGTTTTTAGCCCTTTTTTTAAGCCTTTTTTAGCCTTTTTAAGTGCTTAAGCATCAAATTATGATAGTACAAATTGGGTCAGTGGATTTCTTAGTGTTTTGCTAGTAGAATGGGTGGGTGGGGGACAAACACTCCAAATAAGAAACTTGAGAGTCATATACTTTAGCTATATCTGAATATTAGAGTATTCAAGATTATTCTTTAGATACTTCAATTTTGTTTTTATCCAATATTGAAAAATGAACAATTATCTGATGAAGGTCAGTCATGCGAAAATTCTATAGGATAAATTTTGCCTTAAAAGAGCATCACACATTTTATAAAGGTATGTATTCATTAAAAAAAGAAAAGCATTACACAGTCTGTATAGATCTCAGATTTAGGTTTATGATGTTTCTGAGAAATACCTAGATTCTGAAACTCGTATAGTTTGCGTTCCAGCTAGCCTGGGAGGCCACTTCACTACTTGGAACATTCTAGATGTGAAGTAAAACTTCTTAGCAATGTGAGTATAGTCCTAGTGATGACTCTGGGTTAACAGTCAGAAGGTAATTCTCCTAGAAGCATTCACAGTGGGACATTCACCAGCAATTGAGAAGAACTTAACTGGAAGACTGAAAAGAGACGAATTAACATCTGTGTTTCTAATTGTGAGCAACTTTGCCTTCTACCCTTCCTTAACCACTCAGCTCACAAACTACTCTAACAGGGATATCTCGTACACGTGGGCACGTGGGTTAAATTCCCAGGTTATCCTTGCAACGTTATTCAGGCTATCTTGGCATTGGCAATAAACACGCAGTTGGGCAGCGTATCATCTAATATGACTCAAGTTCAACTGCCTATGCACTTTCAGGCACCCCAAGTGTCTGTTGAGGCCAAATGTCTCCTAAGTAAAGATGTGAAGCAATATTCCTTATTTACCTCTTTGCATTTACTCTCCAGATTTTATCACAGAACCCATACGGAGGGACTCTCATCCCACACTTTCTAGTCTGCATATTTGAGCAGAGTAGAGAGAATGGGGAAAAATTTTTGTAAATACATTTGTCAGACTTATGGTACAGTGCCAAAAAATTGAAACCACCACGAAAGTACAAATTTGCAAGAATTTTGTGTATGAATGAAAAAACATTTTTTTCCTGGAAGTAAATGGTACACAACACATCTCAAATGCCACCTCTTCCATGAATTTCCTGACTCCAAAATCAGTACATTTCCTTTCTCAAGTAATAACCCTCATGACCATTGTATCTTTATGATTACACATTTATAAAATAATATTCTGTCTTATACTATAGAAATTCATACGCTTACCTTATACTGCTTTATTGCTCTACAAGCTCTATCAGAAGAATTTCAGAATTTCATTTCAGAGTTACTTTGTCTCACATAGTCATACTGATCATTCTGGTTACTACATCCAGATTAAAAAAAAAAAATCACCCAAAACATTTATTGTACTCACCAATCTGTAGTTTGGGTAGGGCTCAATACAGACAGCTGATTCTTGTTCTACTAGATGTCAGCTGGAGCAACTACAAGTTTGGGCTTTGAACCCATCTGAAGACTTGCCCACTCACTTATCTCATGGGTGATAGTAGCTGTTAGCTGAGCCCATTGCTGACACTGTTGACCAGAATATCTACGAGTGGCCTCTCTATGTGGTCTGTGCTTCCTAACAAGTTGGTGGCTGGGTTGCCAGGGTGACAAATTGATGCAATGGGATATAAAGGATTATAGGCAGCCTCTGATGCAAAGCCAAGTGCATTCCTTTGGGCATAAAGGGTCAGGTGGCATCAAAAGCTCACCTTATGCATCTCTGTGTAACACTGGCTCTTCTCAGAGAGGTCACTATCAGTTAGGGAGGAATCCCGGTTCCAAGGAGTTTATCATTGCAGCTAGAATTCCCCAGATCTCTTTCTCCATCATGACCCTCCTCTATTCTGCCATTCATCACCTGTTCATCTCTTCAAGAGCTTCTGTATATAGCTCAGTTTTAACTCTTATCATTTTGTTTGGAAAGGGTCTATCATTTGCTTCTCCGTGATCTTTGTTCAGAGCTTGGCATGTCACTTAAAATTTCAGAGATCAAGTCTTTATTAAAGTAATAGAGGAAATAAATTTTGGATCTTGTGTTGGCAGCCTTTATCAGGCAAAGAAAGCAGCATAAATTTGCCTGTGGCCTTCTACAGATGGAAGCAAAATGCTTTAGGAGCTGACGTTGGGTGGAAAAGAAAACCTGGGGCTAAAAATGAATGAATGAATGAATGAACAGAAAATGGCCCTAATGACTAATTTGACTATAATATCTAAATAAATTCTGACAAAATACCTCACTTACTAATCTTGAAAGGCTTAACAGTACTTGCCTAGAAACTCCTCAAAACTCCAGTCAGCACTTCTAGTAAGAAACTTGAGACATTTTTGCTATACATACCCCTAGACAATGAGCTCTTTTTCAGAGCAGTATCAAATTACTTGGTTATAATAGTTTCTTTGTAAATGTCAAATGAGTAGATCGATTAATCAATATGGATTTTTGATTAAATATAAATATATTTTATGTTCTTGGTAAACATGAAGTAAACTTTGGTAAACCAAGTTTACATGACTTTAATTATTAATGTGGAGAAAGTCATCTTGCCTTGTCTACTACTGTCTCCTTTCTCCGATTGTTGCAGCCACTCAAATCTCTATCAAGGTAGAATATTAAATATAATAAAGTTTAGCTGATGTTAAGGCATGATGATAAGAAAAATTTTCCTGAACTCTAAGAAAAAAGTCAAAAGAAGAATGAGGGGGAAAGAGAATATAATGAGATTGTAAGTATCCACGAAATATTGTCTGTCTGTTATGATTTATGTAATGAAATTAAAAAGTTGAAAGCCAATTTTAAAGCATTTCAAAGTAATATCAAAGAAATTAATTTGAAGGATACATTTAATGTTTTGAATCAGAATCTGTCAAGCCTGTCATGAATTTTAACTGAGTAAAAGAAGTACTCTGATTCATATTGTATGGATGTTGGGGTTTCAAATATCACAAAGCTACCCAAGAGATGGTGATAGAATAGAAATCAATTACCCGGCAGTAATAAAGTACTTCAGTTGAAATCATGATGAATGTCAAAGGAAATATTTTGATGTATTTAAATAATGAACTCTACTGTTTGTAAAACCTAGTTGTGCCAGAAAACCTTTAGAACAGTATCTTTGATTTTAACTCTAGGTTTTTTAACTTATTAGGATGTGCACACACACACCCCACACATAAGTATAAAGTTCACTAAATTTTCACAAACAACCACATCAAAAAACAAAACAAAAAACCAGAATATTATCACCTCACCAAAGCCCTTCTTATGTCCTCTTCCTATCTCTGCCCGCCTCCCAAAGTAATACTACCCTGACTGCTGACAGCATAGATTATTTGGAACAAAAAAGACAGTATGTATTTTTGCGTGTGTGACTGGCTTCTTTCAGTCAACACTTTTGACCTGAAAGGTAAAACAGCCAGTTATTTTACCAGCAAAATGGATTTATTCAGAAATAGCAAAATGATTGCAGTTTGAGACATGCAAGTTATGGTAAACCACAGGCAGGTCTGGAGATCAAAAGAGAAGACTGTTTCTTTACAGAGAAAATAAATAAATTGGGAGTGGTTGCTTGGAATGAAAGTCCCTTGGAGGAAAGTGAGAGTTCACGGTAGTGATGATTTCTTATTGGCTAAGCTTGTTGCTGGGCAAGGGGAAATTCTTCCTGCCTCCTATTGGAGTAGTAAAGTAGGCTTCTCCAGTTGGTAATGCAAAGTATGTCGGTTGGGGTTGGGGACTGCAACAAAAAATGAGTGGTAGGACATGAGAGCTCTTCCATCTAGTTTCCTGACTCCACATTATATGAGGTTTCAACCTTATGTTTGTGGGAATAATCCATAGGGTTGCTAATAGTTATATATTACACTTTATTTAACCACTCTAGTCCTAATGACGATTTGGGTAGTTTTAGTTTGGTGTAATTATAAATAACATTGCTGTGAACAAAAATACATCTCTTTTAGTGAATATGTATAATAACACCAACTACTCTTAGCATGTGCTTTGTGAACTATCATGTAAAATTACACAATTAATGTTAAATATATTATTCAGGTGTAAGTATAAAATACTTTTAAGCTTCTATTTATTAAAAATACTTATTATTAAATAAAAGCAGACTCTTTAAAGGGAGTGTAGTGTATGCAAGATATAAAACTAGATGCCTTATCAAGTTACCCTAATAAATATTCTATAAAATAATATTACTATACAATTTTGCAAGCTAATGTTAAGAAGTTAGCCATATTAAGCTGCAAAAATAAATTATGTTCTAACATAAATTTTGTTTGCAATATGGAGGGGGAAAATGGGAAGAAGAAAAGAGAAGAAGGGAACGATATTACAAAGAGATGTTTCCAAATGAAATTTAGAACCTCAGTCAGTTTCATCTCCAAGCCTGTCCATTTTAATTTAGGTTTTCTGAGGGGCACACCCTGAGACAAAGATTCAATCAAGCAAGTTGCCACTGCAGACAACTAGAAGTCTGGGAACCATTGTAGATTATAGGGCTCAAAGGTTTCCTTTTCAGACCAGGGGAGCTGGGGTATTTTTAAATTAACTCTTGGAGTTAATGGTACAGGACTGATCATAGAAATGTTATTTTTCTATCACTTTTGGCCTGCGGTGAACAGGGATACAAAAGGTTCCAGATAAACCTTCAGGCAAAGAGACACTGACTGCGGTTGAAAATCAATGAGTATGCACTTAAATGATAGGGCTGGAAGGGACATGGGTAGAGCACCGAGAGCATCTGTAACAACTTACCTGCCTTGGAGAGAGCCTCCCATGTACCATGTTAAATTCACTTACTACGTCAATATTGTCACTGTTTTTCATGTGGTGGCCAGTCACATTTCACTGAAAAAAATGAAAGGAGAAGTGGGACAAACTAACATTCTTCCTCTCCCTCACCAACTATGATTCTATATTCCCTTCACTCTCAGGCAGCCTTTCACTGGTTTTATCCAGAAAGTAAACATCGACCCTCATCCTTTAGGGATCTGTGTCCCTGGATAACATGCCCTTGTAAGGCATACTTTTTGTAATTACGCATTGTTGAGTATCACTCATCATAAAAGTACCAGATGACTGCTCAGGGAGTATCTTGAATTCTCCCGACTTCCATCATGTAGCAGCAATTTTATCTCCTCATAATAATCAGATTCTATTATTCCTGTTGGCAAAGTAACATTTTGTTTGTTTTGCTTTCAGTCAGGGGAAGCCTACAATGATCAGGTCGCAGTCCTGCATTTAGGTTTTCTGGAACTTTTGCTGTGTTACCTATTTTAAGAGTCCTCCCTGGGAACCAGAACCTCTGGTCCAGCAGAGCTTCAAGTTATAGGCACAGGAAGTACAAATTCCTTATGTGGGTACCTGGAAGTGTGGCAAGAAGAACCACCATTTCTTTTTTTTGTTTGTTTGTTTTTTATTTTTTTTGTTTGTTTTTAAAAATTTAAATTCACTTAATCAATATGTAATGCATTGTTTCAGATATATATATATATATACATATATATATATATATATATATATATATATACATACACACACACACATTCATATGTATTCACATCTTCTTTATCCATTCACCTGTCAGTGGACATCTGGACTCTTTCCATAGTTGGCTGTTGTGGACAATGCTGCTATAAATATTGGAGTACAGATGTCCCTTTAGATAACATCATTTGTATCTTTGGGGTAAATACCTAATGGTGCAATTGCTGGATTATAGGGTAGCTCTATTTTTTTTAATATTTTTATTTTTATTTAAACATATAATGTAACCCCACCCCCCTCTCCCAACCCCCTTCCCCCCCACCCCCCTCCATTTGTTTTATGACATTAAGAGTCTCTTTTGGTTTGTCTCCCTCCTGATCCCATCTTGTTTCATTTATTCTTCCCCTACCCCCTTAACCCCCACCCCCGTTGCATCTCCA